>OVBJ01000081.1:0-119071 GCA_900406535.1 Noccaea bulbosa
AGCCGCTACTCTGAACAGTTCTGAATTATTCACCCTAGAAGCCAGCCAAAATCCAGACTTGACTGAATAATCTCCACTCTGATTATGCAACCAGCTCCAGTAATCTTCACTGCTCGTTACTGGCTGAGATTGAAGAATTGTATTGATATCTTCCGGGACAAAAACCTCCCGGAGTTTTTGAACATTCCATTTTTTGGCGTTGAAGTCTATAAGATCCTTTGCAAGAAGATTGACATCATAGATAACATTTAGGCGCCACAGAGCTCTCAAAACTTCTACGAATATTAAGATCTTTATTATACAAATTTTTGCTCTCTCTTATTAGATCTCCATTCGCGATTATAGTTTAACATAAAAGTTTTATTTGGTTTGATTCTGGTCAGTTTGACTTTTAGTTCAAAACATGTTTTATAAACTTATTGGTAGATCACAAACTATCTATTTTTAACTTCGAGCGTGAAATTTGTTAAGGGTTCTTATGTACAGAAACAGCACACTGAGTCTTTGTTTTACATAAACTTGATAAGAACCTAAAATAATAATATTTGTTCTTGAGAAAATCTAGTACTGTTTTAGAAGAGAAATAAATAAATGTGATGAGTATTATTGAGCGAAAATGAGATATAGAGATGTTATATAATAGACTTCAATCAAAGAATGGTATAAACATTATTTTTGAAAATAACTATATCTATTTTCTTACTTAACCATATTATATTTATATTTATTCACATTGACCATACTAGATTTGTTTTTGAAACATTTCCAGAGTTAATTGAGAAACAAAATATGAACCTAAAAGTCTCTTTGGAATATCCCTATACATTTCTCATGACACAATGTGACCATAGCCAATCAATCGGTCTTTGTTCTCGAGAGATGATGAATTGACTTACATCTCACTCATAATCCACCAAATTTGTTCCATCACTTAAGCAAATTGACTTACATCTCATACTAAATTCACAAATCATTGAAGATAAAAAAAATCTCGTTTATCATCTCTTTGAAATTAAATTATTCATTTACAAATTTTTTTTTATTCTTGTTTACTTTTCAAAGTTCCGTGAAATTTCTGCAAAATTTTGCTTAAATCATCAAAAAAAAAAAAAAAATCAAATCCCCTTAGCATTTTTATTTGCCTTAAAACTGAGGACGAATTTTATAAAAACACAGAGCTTATAAGCATGGGTTTGAATTTAGGGCCGAGCCTGGGCCTAGCCTATAAAACCCATTAAATCCACGTTCAAAAAATAAAACAGCACGAAGTCTGAAAACGCAAGTCGTTGTAGAAGAATCTTCTTCGTTGTCGACTTGGCTGAGAAAGAATGTCGAGATTGGAAAATCCTGCGACCAGCCTGTAACTTTGGTTTAAACAATGACCTCAAAAACCAACCAAGAGAAGAATCCCGTCCTACCCTAGACCTAGAATATTCTCCTTCTCACGCAAACCCTTTTCTTTCCCCCAAATTCGACGCGAATCAGCTTTTTAATCATCTCAAAGTTTTTTTGTTTGTTTTCTTCTGGATTGGAATCCTCCAGGTATGGCTTCATTTTCGATTCAATTTTGAGATTCTTCTGGTAATTTTGTTCATGTTTTTGATGATAGTTATACTTGTACAGACTCTCGTCTCTCTTTCGTGATTTGCTCTTTCTAGGCCGTGTGGAAGATTTGTTTTAAATTTCTCCTTATTGGGAAGATGCGATAATCAGATGAACAAAATTATTAGAATCTATTGGTTTTAGCCCTTTTTTGTGAATCATGTAGCCTTTACTCCAACTTGATGGGGAGTTCCTTTTTAAGTAGAAGCTTTGAAAAAACATAGCTTGGAAACTCTCTATAACACAAAACTGAAACCTATTCCATCTACGGTGAAGGAACATTTGATTGATCTTGTGATTTTGGAATTGGGTGAGATGGAAATCTGAAATACTTGTATGAGTTTCGTTTACAGGACATTAGAGTTCTTGAGGTGATATGACGAAACAGCAGCAGCAGCAGCAGCAGCACATTGCGATATTTACGACAGCTAGTCTTCCATGGCTGACGGGAACTTCTGTGAATCCTCTGTTCCGTGCCGCCTACCTCGCGAAAGACGACGGGGAGAGACGAGTCACTTTGGTGATTCCCTGGTTGACTGTGAAGCACCAAGCGCTTGTCTACCCAAATAGCATCACTTTTGCTTCCCCATCAGAGCAGGAAGCTTACGTGCGTCGGTGGCTTGAGGAAAGAGTCTCTTTTCGTCTAGGCTTTGAGATACGTTTCTATCCAGCAAAGGTATGGCTCAGCTTTCCCTTTCTCAACCAAACACGTACTATTATGTAAGAATCCTTCTACTCACTTTCTCGTGTTATATAGAGTTGAGCTTCTTTGCCGCTTTCCTTAATCATCACATCATTCTTAACCTTTCTTGATCACACTTTTATGTCTACTTTCTGTTAATATGGTATGCGATCTTTATAAGACACATATGTCATTGTTTTGCTCATATACATCCCTTGTATTGCTCCCAACTTTGATTAATGTAGATTGTTTCTATCCCCTTTTGTGTTTTCTCTATCTGTCATGTCTTTGTGTAATTTTACATGAACCTGTCTTGCTCATACCTACATCTTCATGCACCTTATTTCTTCTCCTTCATCTTAGTCTCTAATGTGAAAACCTCTTCTCTTCACGAAACGTGTTGTTAGATGTGTAAGTCTTTTATGGGTTTCCCCTTAATCTTAATTCCACGCGAATTGCCGCTGCTGTCTCTCTTTAGTTTAGATTGTTTTTATTCAGATTCTTACCATGACAATTACTTTTATGTAGTTCTCTTAAAACCACCGGCCTTAACAATTCAAATGCTTCTTATTGCAGTTTGCTACAGACAAAAGAAGTATTCTTCCTGTTGGGGATATATCGGATGCCATTCCTGATGATGAGGCAGACATTGCTGTCCTTGAGGAGCCTGAGCATCTCACATGGTTTCATCATGGCAAAAAATGGAAAATTAAGTTCAACTTCGTCATAGGGATCGTCCACACAAACTACTTGGAATACGTAAAGAGGGAGAAACAAGGCCGTCTCAAAGCTTTTCTCCTCAAATATCTGAACAGCTGGGTTGTTGGCATTTACTGCCACAAGGTAAACTTGCTTGTTTACAGCCACTAATAGCCACGATTAAGTAATTGCTCAACTATGTGAATATATTGGTATCTAAGTATTGATTGCTTTAATTTGGGGATCAAGACAGTTTGCTGTCCATTTTGATGTGAATCTGGACTTTTACTGATGATCATGTTATACCGCTGCAGGTAATCAGATTATCTGCTGCGACTCAAGATTACCCTAAATCTATAGTCTGCAACGTTCACGGTGTGAACCCTAGATTTCTCGAGATTGGTTTGAGAAAACTAGAAGAGCAGAAACTCCAGGAGCAGCCTTTCACCAAAGGCGCATACTACATTGGTAAGATGGTCTGGAGCAAAGGGTACAAGGAGCTTCTTAAACTACTTCAGAAACACCAAAAGGAACTCGCTGACTTAGAGGTTGATTTATATGGTAGCGGAGAGGACTCTGACGAGATCAAAGCAGCAGCCCGAAAACTCAACCTTACGGTTAATGTTCACCCAGGACGTGATCATGCCGACTCACTATTTCACAAGTAAGTCTTTAGTCAAACAACCACGATCATGCTTGTAACATAGATCCTTATCGTTATCTAAGTTAAACTTTTCTATCTTGTGTTTCAGCTATAAAGTGTTTCTCAACCCGAGCACGACAGATGTGGTCTGCACAACAACCGCAGAAGCCTTGGCGATGGGGAAAATTGTAGTGTGTGCAAATCACACATCAAACGAGTTCTTCAAACAGTTCCCAAACTGCAGAATCTATGACGATGGAAACGGTTTTGTTAGAGCCACGCTCAAGGCTCTTGAGGAACAACCGTCACAACTAACAGAGCAACAGAGGCACGAACTATCATGGGAAGCTGCTACGCAACGGTTTATAAAAGCCGCAGATCTTAACAGGTTATCAAGAGCCGATTCAAACTTATCAAAGAGAAGTGCGTTTGCGTCTTCGACGATTAGTGTGGGGAAAAACTTGGAGGATATGTCTGCGTATATCCATTTCTTGGCGTCTGGATTTGAAGCTTCAAGAACAGCATTTGGTGCAATCCCTGGAAGCTTGCAACCAGATGAAGAGTTGTGTAGAGATCTTGGCTTGTCTCTCAAGACTCCTTCCCGGAATAGTCTCAAGGAAGATTGACTACTGATGACTCTTGCGAATCATGATGTGTTTTATTTTGCCTGCAAATTTCTTTATTTTATTTTTATTTTTTTGATTATCTGTATGTATATTGTAATGTACTATATGAATCAGTGTATAGCTTGGTGTAGTGTTTGATGATTTATACAGTTGACATGAAAATTAGGTTACATATGTATCGGACTTGGCTAGTTCTCATCTATATATTGGCCAACACTGATTACATATTTTTTACACAAGGAATATTGGTTGTGGCTTTGTCATAACATAGTGCAAACTCATGTTTTCTGGTCAAAGATAACCCTAAATGGAAAGAAGTGATATATATATATATATATTGAAACGACGGCGTATAGTATTCGAATTTGTAACGGCTGGTTGTTGGTTTCTTTCCCATGATTGGTCGTCTCAGAAGGAAAATAAATCTGATTTGGTTTTAAGAAACTAATCTCTATAAGGAAGTAGCAAAGTTTTCTTCCAAATTTGGTCTATGAATCCAAATTATTCTTATCCAGATAGACAGAGACACGTGGAATCTCTTGGTCTATGAATACAATACATATAATTAGCAAACGACGATAAACACATGACACACAGATTTTCTCTCACAGCAGAGCGTTGAAGATATGGCTCCGAGGAGGACAGTGGAGTTGCCAGACATTTGGGTTGCTCACCTCCGAGTGAGTAGAAGAACGGGACAGTCTGTTCCTGCGGTACGTATCATAATCTCTTCTATTTTCTTTTTCCCTCTTCTCTATCTTGCCTTACGATTGTATACATAGGTAGGTAAGTCTCTGCCGGTGTTTAATTTTGTGCCTTCTTGGCTTAAATATGATTGTTATTGAGATCTATGGTTCTTATAATCTGTGTGGATTTGAACTGGAGTTAGACTTCTTTTGATGGATTTTTTCTTCTTCTCAAAAACCCCCTTTAACCGAAGCTAAAGGGTTGAGAATTTTCATATGATAATCAGATTATAAAACCGTTATAGTTCATATGAATACTTGAACTGATGTCTAGTGAGTTATATGAATGTGAAAGCTCTTCTTAATTAGCTAGCTAACTAATGACTGAGCAGTCAAAGGATTTTAATCTTGTCTTGATCATAGAGATGTTCATTGAAGAGATACCAACAAATGTTGCATTATATATGTACTTCTGTGTGTTAATAATTAATGGCTTTTACTATGTATTAAGTTAAGCAAGATTCTTGTTGTGCTGTTGGTAGATTCTGGTCTTTCAAATCATTTTGACTTATTCATTGAAGTACCTAACTTTGGGTTCTTGTCTCAAAATTTTGTTGTTCATCAATATATATTGATTCTTCATACTTCTTGACTTTAGGGTGTGTAAAATATCTTACATTTTCAGTTTTTGTTTCTTGTTACAGTACTACTACAATTTAAGATCAGGAAGAAGGTTTCGATCAAAATATGGATTCTACCGATTCTGCCGTAGAGTTTTTCTGGTATAAAACATTCGCCAACATCTTCTTCATTCGTCGATCAACCAACCATATCCATATACCAAAAATGATAATTTAACTTTTTCACAAAATATGCATGTTCAAGTCCAATGGTGGTTCGATGAGACAGGAGTGGCTCAACAGAGAAACAGCTGAGCAAGAGAGAGGGCACATCTGTTCAAGGTGCTTGGAGCCAGGACATAACTGCATGACTTGTCCTTACCCAATGATCTTAGACGTTGTAAGTATACTGTCTTTCTTCACACACACACACACTCACACTCTCTCTCTCTCATCTTCTGATGAATGTTTCTACTTATTAATTAATTGTTCATTTGACATACAGTATATATATAAATAAATAGATTGAGATATATATGGATTGAATTTGATGCAGAACCCTTATGGGAGTAGGAGGATGCGGAGATGCAGTCGCTGCCTCCGCCCCGGCCATGACATCCGTACCTGTGATCATGAAGCCGCCTAGTAGCTCAACAGCACCTTGGAAGAACTATTATTTTAATTTTCTGCCTTTTTTCAGCCAACAAACTATCTATATGTTTGGTTAATAATGACTTGCTGTGTTCTGGAACTTTTTTTAACATGTGTGCAACTATAGCACTCATACGAAGTCCAAATTATTATATTTTAAAGACAAAAAGCTATTTGAATATTTTAAATGGAAAATATGGGATAGTTCATATATATAGTTTTCCTAGAAAAGGTTTTCTTTAAAAACAAAAATTGAAATACGCAAAAAAAAGTCAGGGTTTATATTTTCTAAATTGCTTACTTGTTATGTTTTTTCAAAGTATTATTATTTTTTTAATCTTTATTTTCTCTGATGATTCAGTTCTTTGATTTAATAAATAAGAAAATCAATTAGGGAATTTCGTTTTTCTTTTTAAACTATTAAAATCTATGTAAATTTTGAAAAACAAATCACAACAAATTAAAGATGGAGAAGTGAATCGAGATTAATTTTATTTATTTGTTAAGATCTCGTTTGAGATAAAATTCAAAAAAAAAAAATCTCGTTTGAGATGTAAAAATGATTTTACTTCTGAACGACAACAAAGTCTTTTCTTTTTCTCCTCGGTTCTCATATTAGGGTTTTATTCACGGATTTTTGCCTTTCTTCTGTTGTATCACCGTTCGCGGCATGGTTGAGAAAAATATGTAGTTAGTAAGTCGTCGTTTTTCGTGGATCGTCTTGTCGTTAGTTGTGGTCGTTAGTTAACTAGGGTTTTGTGTTTTGTCATTTTCTGGAGGAATAATGACAGAATCTAACGATTTGAATCGATCGAATTCTGAAATCATTGCCGAAGTTACTCCTACTTTTGCTATTGAGTCTGCTCGAGGGTAATGTTCTTGTTCTGATCCTTCTCTCCGCAATCTGTGGTTCTCTGCATTTCATGTGCCTTGGCTTTTATATGTGATGTGAGAAACAGCGGAGATCATTTCAATTTTTTTGAGGAATTTCATAAACACTAATGATGAATTTGAGGATGTTTATATATATATATCTGATGTTAAGATATAAGAGTAGTGGAGATGATATAATTTTGTGGAATTTAATTAAGAACAAGATGACCAATTTGAGAATGTTATAAACTTATATCTATATATATTCGATTAGTGATGAAGGCTCTAGCGTGTGTTATTAAGAGTAGTTGAGATGATATCATTTTGGGGAATTTAATAAAGAAAAATATGAACAATTTGAGGATGTTATATTTATTTGACTAGTGATGATGGATCGATTGTGTTTTTAAGAGTTACTTTTTGGGGAATTTAAAAACGGTTTGATGATGTTATATATATGTATGTGTGATTAACGATGATGAGCTCGTTGTTGTATCCTATTATGATTTATGTAATGGTTAAAGATGCAGAAGAGTGAGTGGTCCTACCAGAAGATCAACTATAGGAGGATGGACTCCAGAGGAGGTACCGTAGCTCCTGCTTTTGTCTGTCTTTTGCTGATCGAATTTCATGTGATTCAAATCTTCTTCCCGTTATTAGGACAAAATCTTGACGAATGCTGTGCGGAGGCACAAGGGGAAGAATTGGAAAAAGATAGGTAACTACTATTTTTTTTTTTTTTTTTTTTTTTTTTTTTTTTTTTTTCTNTTTTTTTTTTTTTTTTTTTTTTGCCCTAAAACCAATAGGTTGTACTTGTATCTCTTGTCTTTGGTTTAAGCTGAGTGTGTTCCTGGGAGGAAAGACAAGAGGGACTATGTCCAGTGTAATCACCGTTGGCTAAAGGTTCTTAATCCAAACCTCAACAAAGGACCTTGGAAAAAAGAGGTAACTAAGTTTTGATTCCCTTCTTTAAGAACCTATTTAATTTATTTATTACTAATCATATCTCTTGTTATTTTAAGGAAGATGATCTCTTAACTCGATTGGTTAATGTCTATCCGGAGAATGATAAACCTAAATGGTCAAGAATCTCAAAGCAGCTCCCTGGTCGCATTGGCAAACAATGCCGTGAAAGGTTTTTTTACATTGTTTTTTGTTGTTTCCACATTTTGTTTATCGGTCCAAGTTTTGCGCATAAAAAGCTGATATATAATTTTGTTTTGTGTAAGGTGGCATAATCATCTAAACCCAACTATAAAAAAAACTCCTTGGACTAGAGAAGAGGAAGTGATTCTTGTTCAGGCACAAAGGGGACAAGGCAATAAGTGGGCCGAGATTGCTAAGCTCTTGCCTGGAAGGTTTGTCCTTCAAAAACTTGTGGATCTGATAATTTTGCCTTTTTGTTTTCTCTCTCTCTCTCTAAGATGTTGGTCATGGAAACTCACAGGTCGGAGAATAATATTAAGAACCACTGGAATTGCTCACTTAAGAAGAGACTGGAGGAGTTTCTTAGTAGCCCCTTGTGTGGTTCTGAATCAAGCTTTGCCAATCAGACCAACACTATCATCAGCGAAAGTTACAAATCATTACAAATCAAGGAAGAATATGCCAATATTCCGCAAAGGGATTTAACTCTAGGGCCCATGAATTGGAGGAACGCACCTTCATCAACAAGAGGTGAAGAAGAAACAATCTCAGTGTCAGTAGAATCTGATTGGTCTAGTCGAAGTAGCAAGGCTGAAATATCTCATTGGACGCCTTGTACAAGTGATCATGACACGAACTTATGGGTAATTCCACAGTTAACAATTCCTCCTTCTGTCAAAGTTTCAGAGAGTCCACAAACTCCGCAGAGCAGCAATGATAGTGTGTGCGCACAAGAATTGAAGGAGATCAGAGAGAGGTTGAGAATGGCTGCGAGTACTTTCAAGAACACACCCTCCATCATCTCCAAAAGTAGCTCACCTGCCTCGAGTTTGAAACGGCGCAGACAAGAAGATGACTCAACGTTTCAAACAAATGCTCCAAGTGACGAAGAACATTCAGTTTCAAACTCTCCTTGTGCCATATCCAAATTTGTTAAACACAACACTTGTTCTGGTTTAAAGCCCTTGGAGAGGCGCTTGGAGTTTAATTTTCTTTGACAAGAGAGTGCGTTGATTTCTTTTGATTTTTTTTTTAATAAAAATTCAGTACTAGGAGTTATCAAGTTTAAGTTTATTTTTACTTGGTGTACAAGTCATGTTCATGTAGGTAGGTTTTATTATGTTTAGTATAGTTTTTTGTTTTTAAGCCATCAAAATTTAGGCTCCGGTCGTGAGTTTAATTAGTATCCTTTAAATAAATCTTTTATTTTGTGAATACAATTGATTTTTGTTCGTACTTGTAGTTACTTTTTTCTTTTTCTTTTCAAACAACTAAAATTAAAATCACAAACTGCAACTGCAACAACAGCAAAAATATTGCATTATACCATTATGAATCAATGAGATCTTTAATAAATAACTAAAATCCGTTAATAGTTGCATAAAATTAGGATTAAATTTTATCAAAAGAAAAATTAGGAAGAAATTAAGATCGAAGCTTCTTCTCTTCTGTGTACGTAATTTCTCATCACCTTCCTAAATCCTAATTGCATAATCTTAACCTGATAAGTATAAAAAGTAAAAAAGTTAAAAACCATTATAAATGCCCATATATACACACAAGTTTCTCCACACAACCCAAAAAAGTAATTAGCCAATGTCTCGTGAAAGCCTTCTCTCTGCTTCAGCGGTAACCAAAAAGGCAATGTCTCATAAACTCGAAATCACGGCCATATCGGCGGAGAATCTGGTCTACGGTGGAAAAGCGGTGAAGAAGAACGCCTTCGCTGCCTTCGAAATCGCCGGGAATAATTGGAACCGGTCAATGACAACGAGTGTCGACGAGGTCGGTGGGAATAATCCGATGTGGGAAGAGAAGCTAGAGACTGAGTTTTCGTCGGGGACAGAACCGGGTTTCATGTACGTCCGGGTTTAGGGAAGGATCAACACGTGGGAACCGCACGCGTGCCGGTCAAGGTATTTACAGGAGAATATGCGCCGGAGGGATTTTTGCACTGCCTGAGTTACAGATTGTGGGACGGGTACGGAAAAAGGAACGGGATTGTCAATTTCTCGGTGTGCGTCCGTTTTGGTTAAGGTAGTTAGGAAGTCCAACTTATTTTGTATTGGTTAATCTCAATCTTGGTTTGAGAGGATAATTGCTAAAAACGGGCCGGATAATGATCTTTGAAGCTCTCTATGTCTGTGGGTTTTATATGATCTGTTCAAATTAGTTTTTGCCATTGATTTGTTGAACAGCTCTACTGTTCTTGATCACGAGTCTTCCTAATTGGTAATGTGTATTTGTAGATCACAAGAACGATTATGTGAAGCAATTCATATTTCGAACAAAGGAAAAGAAGAATCTGATAAGTGACGATGCAAAATGAAAATGTACATGTACCCTTTAACTTGACTTTTCCCAGTAACTAGTATTAATCTTCATAGTACCTGAAGATATATCAAAGACAATCTTGTGAATATTCAATCAGTCAAGAGTCTCCAATGAAGATGCCGAATCAGTCTAGAATTACACATATTAACAAATCAACACATATGACATCTCTAACAAGGAATAGCCAAAAACCTGAAGTAGAAATTGATACTGGTCAGTAGTTGATTCGCTGCCTTCTGAAAGCCTGGTGAATGGTTCCGTTCAAAGAATCGAGTTTGTCGATTCCCTCTATACACTGTCGCACTCTCTTTACAACTTTAGGCATATTCGCAGCGTTCCTCGACAGTTTTTCCTTAAGCTGAATCATTTTCTCTCCAGAGTCTTCATCTTCAGCTCCCAACACAATAGGTACCTCTGTTTCATCATTAAAAAAAAAAACACCGGATTGGTTGATATAGCATACAGATAACAGAGGAAGAAGACAATGATCAATGCAGGCTCTAGTGTTTCTCTACAATACTATGGACACTTGTCAAACAAAGTCTCTCTCAGGGTCAGTAAGTTGTTTTGTTTTTTAGACGAGTAAAAGACTAGGTTTGAGCTATTAACTTGAAAAAACCAAGTTCTTGTGACTGCGAGTGTTGATGGCACAATCATCAAATTTCTGATTCTGACACAAACCAAATGGAACCATCATTCTCACACACCAGAAAAGACTTAACAATTTTGAGCCACAGCTTACATATCTTGCACCCAAAATGCGTTTCCTTTGAAAAAGAGAGTCATAATTCGTAAACAGAATCCCACCAATCTTCCAATTGATAAACGACTACGATGCAGCCAAATCATAGCTATCCGTTTTAGGCAATGTGCACTAAATACAGCAGAATCAAAAGACATATAATCAGGTCACAAATCAAATGGTGCGTGCCCACTGTACCCAATTGAGCGCCCAAGTGGCTTGCTATAGTGATTGATTATCTCATCAACCCAAAAGGAAACAAGAACCCCCTAAATTTCGATTTGTTACTAATTCCTCTAACATAAGAGATAATCCAATTGGCTAAAGGTGATATATTCCAATTCGATTTCGCAGAAACCAAAAAAACAATAGACAAAACCGAAATAGTGAAAGAAGAAACCTGCGATAGTGAGGCGCGACGACGGCAGAGGATCCGACCCGGAACTGAAGTTGGGGAAAACGGGTCTATGGGACGAAAGCGCAGAATCGAGGGTGTTCCTGAGATGATCCGGTAGGGTTTGCCTGTACTCTGAAATCTTCTTGGCCATCTGCCTCACATCTGACTCCAATTTCTCCACATCTCCTTCATCCACTTCGATTTCAGGTTCCGACTCCAGATCCAAAGCCATGGCTTCCATTCTCCCCCACAGATTCTCGACAACTCTTTCCAACTGGTACACGCCCGAGGAGGAGGAGGGTTTTTCAAAATTGAGGAGCGTCTCTCTTCCCTTCCAACGTTATGAGAGGATTTCGCCACTAAAATGACGTCGTTTTGGTTTCTTTTTACTATTAATCACCCGAAATTGAATTAAAATCTTTAAATCCCAGTTTGTGCTTGCTAGCTTCTTTTTTTTTGACAACTTGTGCTTGCTTGCTTGCTTGCCCTTTTCATTATTGTCGACAAAATAAATACCACATTTTATACAAGGGACAACAAACAAACATATATAGACCCTTTTCGAGGGGAAAAACATATAATACTCCATTACAATGGCTTGAGGTGTAACAGATGCAAAAAAAAACTCTCTCACTGTGATTTAAATTCCATGGTGACTTCAGAGCTTGGCGCCCAAGATGGGCTTACTAGTCACAGCTTTTTTTAGCAAAGCTTCTTGCGTCAAAGATACCAACCAATTATCAACAATGTCGACAATACTCTTTACTCTTTCCGCTTGGCGAAAAACCAAAAAGAGATCGATTTTGTATTCAACGTACCTCTCCTTTTCTGTTGAACATTTCGCTGGTGGTGAAACCGCGGCTCTCAGACCCGGTTGCACTATCCATCTGCGTAAGCCAATGTTGTAATTATACTTGTCTCGTTCAAAGTTTTCATTTCTTATTTTAATATGTAAATGCAAACACAAGCAAAGCAATCTGTGCAAAGTGTCTTTCGGCAATTTGAGTTTCAGTTTACCTAAGGCATGCATGTGGATTTCAATCAGTACTAATAACTGACTATTCCTTCTTAAGAAAAACTTTGGATCAAAACAAACAAAATTGATCCATCAAAAAAAAAAAAAAAACAAACAAAATTGAATTTTTATCAAAATTTTGTATCTTTATCAAAAAAAAAGAAGAAAAACTTTGTATCCTTCAGAGAAAGAAAATTGAACTTTTCTTACCACAAACAGCAACCAGTCATCAGCTCAATTTTACAGGGTGGAACCAAATCCTGCAAAGGGAATTAAGCAGAGTAAGAAACTGTTTTCGGAGATTGTAAAAATGTAAAATTTAGTTATGCTCAAGAGAATATAAAATCTGAAGCGTATGCAATCACACATCTGTGTAACATTGGCGTGTGCAAGACAATTAGTTTCCTGAGTATGATCAACAGAATTCAAGAAAGACTGCAGGAGATAAATGTTCAAACAAACCCTCTAGTTGTATGGCTTTTAATAGTCTGGATAATACTTCAAATATATTAATTGGTTATACTGAAATACTGTAGATGGGTGAGCTGCTTAGTAGGTTGAAAGATGAGCACTACATTTAATATCTTCTACATCATATGATAAGTACCAAGTTTTTTAATGCGAGTTTCAGTTTATACCGCTGAAGTAGAGTTGCTCACCGGTGCAAAGCTTGGTCCTCAGAAAGTTTTCCCCTTATTCTAAAACAATATTTTAGACTGCGAGAGACTTTAAGAGAGAAGTGGTTAGTTTTTCTGAGTAACCACGTAAACATTTAGTATTAGTGGCCAAGAGTGACCGCAATGAAATAGGTTTGATAGTAGTGAGCAATATAACCTTGGAGGAGACTTTGTATATTTTGTAGAATAATTTAACCATGGACTAACATGTCCAGATGCAACTTCGTTTCGGTAATCCCTGAAATGAAGAAACAATTGAAAAATGATTCACTCTGAGCTCTTGAATTAGTTGGATTGACACAACACTTCCACTTGCCTAGGTAGTAGAGGGTCAGTTTTACGCCGTTCAAGCATCTCTTCCCTTGGTATAAGCTGCAGTAGATAGGAATGAAAATGACAATCATCGCAATTCATGATAATTAACCTAAAAGTAGGAGAAAAGACTTACCGTTTCAGGAGCTGGCACATAAGGCATGGTCGTCGACTCCTGGTGAATTACGCCTTGTAGCTCTCTCTGTAAAAACAGAGGAAAGAGGAAATTATTTTCAGTGTCGTGCTAAAGCGTGAAAGGCTATTCTCTCATGTGGAGATATAGTAAGAGAAGCTTTTAGAGATCCAAAATGAAAATATGTCAGGAATAAAACACGAAACCTGAAATGACGCAAACAAGGTGAATATGGTTTTTCCTTTCTGTCTTGCGTCTACTCTTCGGGTGGCAAAGTTGTTGCCATCTCGTAAGCGGTTAACATCATATATGATGGGATGGGAACTGCAAGAGTAACAAAACTATGATAATTTGCAAAGTGTTACAAATGCGTGAGCCGTGAGGGAATTTAGGAGAAAACAGCAGGCATGGTTTTTTAGTAAGAAGGAAAAGCACATTGAAATTATGTCCTTACTGTTTATATCTCCAACACGAAGGAAATAAGAATGTAGATTATGGACAATATTTGTCGATTCAACAGTTTTTGATGCTGCGGCAAGTGCCTGCAAAGTGTAATAAAGCAACAGTTTTTGTAACTTTACTCTATTGCCTGATATATATAGCACACAACAAGCTATATATGCAAATGAATCAGATCAGCAAGGTTGATAAATACATGATGTAGCTTTACAAGAACACTTTCATACGGTACCTGTCCAACTAATTGCCCTCCAAAAACCTTTCCATAGGTTGGAGCACTGGGTAGAGCGAACCTCCGGAACACATTCAACAACAAAAAAAAAAAAAAAAAAAAAGCNAGAGATTCCTCGAATTTCAAAAAGCTGCAAGTAATACCTATGCTATGAGGCTGACATAAATGTGATAGAATTTAGAAACAATGCTTAAATAATTCTGATTCCACGGAATGTAAAGTGAATAGCTAAAATTCTGAGCACAAGAAATGAAATTGGAAAAAATGAAGGGCATTTGATGGAGACTCGTACATCTAATGGATGAAGGCGGCGGCAGGAAGGGGGTGGGTGTGGCACGTGCCCTACCCTAATTTTTACAATCTAAGAAGCAATTAGTGCAATTGTCTCTGGTCTAGTCTAGTAATTAGTATATGTGCCCCATATTAAACAAAGTTCTGGATCCGCCACTAAATTTATGGATCCACATACAAAATGCGTTCCACAGGGCAGTGCGTCTCAAGTTCCTTATCTGAATTTGTCTCAAGCAAAGGACAATGGTCAGACATCAACAGTAAGCAGGTAAGCTGCAAGAACAGGCAAAAAAACAGTAGTCAGTATGGTTTACTAACACGAGGTCAAGGAAAACAAAGGCCAAAGATGAGATGGTTTTCAGCAAATACCTCAGACATCTGCTGAGTACACATCACCAAAAATACCTGTAACAAAATGATAAGATCTCGCAATACCTGATTCAGTGTTCATGGAGGATGGAGTAGAAACGTCGTTGAAGCTTGTAAAAATAGAGAGTTGGTGACGTCATATTAGGAGAAAGTTATCCTGTACCCTTTGGTATATGGTAGATTCCATGGACACCACTCGTGTCCTCATTTCATTTCTGATGAATATGTAAACGTGTTAAATGTTAATCATCATGTCTCTCGTGAGCGTTTAAAAGGACAAATTTCAATTAGTTCCTTGTTTGCTTGCCCTTTTCATTATTGTTGAGCAAATATTCAAACAATATACAACCCTTTTCGAGGGGAAAAATAAAAATACTCCATAACAATGGTTTGAGGTGTAACTGTAATAGATGCAAAAAAAAAAAAAAAAAAACCTCTCTCACTAGCTATGAATTGAATTCCATGTAGTGTGTGTGTGTCAGTGTGACTTCAGGGCGCGTTCAGAGCTTGGCGCCAAAGGTGGGCTTAATAGTCACAGCTTCTTTTAGCAAAGCTTCTTGCGTCAAAGATACCACCAGCTACACAACAATTATCAACAATGCCATACTCTTTTAACTTATTACGCTTTGACAACAACCAAAAAAGAGATCGATTATGTGTTCAACGTACCTCTCCTCTTCTGTTGAACATTTCGCCAGTGGCGAAACCGCGGCTCTCAGACCCGGTGGGACTCACCATCTGCGTAAGGCCAATGTTGTAAGTATTTTTGTCTCCTTCGCAGTTTTCATTTCTAAAGGATAAGTCAGATCTTCGACAATTACACTTAAAGCTTGTGGTTCTTATTTTATCATGTAAATGTAAACACAAACAAAACAATCTCTAAGTGGCAGAGATATAAACTAAACAAATCGCAGCTATAACAAGCAAGCTGTTCATAATCTGTTCTGTTAATAGTCTCGTATGTCATGCGAGTTGATCATTAATTATGCCGTTTGTGGCTCTGAAGAACAACTCAAATGATGTGCAAATTTCAGTTTACCTAAACAGGCATTTGGATTTCTATCAGTAATAAAAAAAACTTTGTAACCTTCAGAAAAAGAAGATGAACTATTCTTACCACAAACAGCAACCAGTCATCAGCTCTTAGAGGTCGGTGGAACCATATCCTGCAAACGAAATTAAGCAGAGTAAGAAACAATCACTTGAGGCCTTGTTTTCGTAGATTATAAAACTGTAGAGCTTAGTTATGTTCAAATTGCATAGGCGATAGAGTAGATATATAATTATGTGTGTGACTGCGTGTATATATTATGAATTACGTGGTTTTTCAATATATGTTATAGAGAGTAATAATACAAAACTCAAACTTGGCTAAAAGAAAACAAAAAGCTTACGAGTGGTCCAGGCTAAGAGCAGCTACACTCATGCCCTTTCTGCGGTGAGGGTTTACACTGACACAGGCGAATATCAAATCTGAAGCAAATGCAACCACACATCTGTGTAACAATGGCATGTGCAAGACAATCAGTTTCTTAAGTATGATCAACAGAATTCAAGAAATACTGCAGGAGATAAATGTTCAAACAAACTCCTAGTTGTAAGAAGATAATATGGCTTTTAATAGTCTGGATAACACTTCAATCTATCAATTGGTGATACTAAAATTCTGTAGATCGGTGAACTGCGTAGTAGGTTAAAAGGTGAGCACTACATTTGAAATCTTCTAGATCATATGACAGTACCAAGTTCTTTAGGAGATTTTCAGTTTTATATCGCTGAAGTAGAGTTGCTCACCGATGCAAAGCTTGATCATCAGAAAGTTTTCCCTTTGCTCTAAACCAATATTTCAGTCTGCAAGAGAGTTTAAGAGAGAAGTGGTTAGTTTCTGTGAGTAACCACGTAAACATTTTGTATTAGTGGCTAAGAGTAACGAAATGAAATACGTTTGATAGTATTGAGCAATATAACCTTGGAGGAGACATTGTATGTTCTGTAGAATAATTTGGCTCACAAAATCGAATATCTACAGGCCAGGGAGCAATATTTCCAGTTGCAACTTTGTTTCGGCAATCCCTGAAATGAAGAACCAATTGATAAAATGATTCACTCTGAGCTCTTGACTTAATTGGATTGACACAATACTTCCACTTGCCTAGGTAGCACAGCGTCAGTTTTACGCCGTTCAAGCATCTCATCCAATGGTAGAAGCTGCAGCAGATAGGAATGAAAATGACAATCATCGCAAATTCGCAATTCATGATAATTAACCTAAAAGTAGGAGAAAAGACTTACCGTTTCGGGAGCTGGCACATAAGGCATGGTCGTCGACTCCTGGTGAATTACGCCTTGTAGCTCTCTCTGTAAAAACAGAGGAAAGAGGAAATTATTTTCAGTGTCGTGCTAAAGCGTGAAAGGCTATTCTCGCATGTGGAGATATAGTAAGAGAAGCATAGAGTTCCAAAATGAAAAAATGTCAGGAATATAACATGAAACCTGAAATGACGCAAACAAGGTGAATATGGTTTTTCCTTTCTGTCTTGCGTCTACTCTTCGGGTGGCAAAGTTGTTGCCATCTCGTAAGCGGTTAACATCATATATGATGGGAACTGCAAGAGTTACAAACTTATGATAACTTGCAAAGTGTTAACAGATGCAATTGCTTGCTTACAAAAGCACATTGAAATGATGTCCTTACTATCTAAATCTCCAACAAGAAGGAAATAGGAATGTAAATTATGGACAATCTTCGTCGAATCAACAGTTTTTGATGCTGCGGCAAGTGCCTGCAAAGTGTAGGCAGTTGTGTCACAGTGAGTACTAGTTATTTCCAATGCCTAAACAAGGTATATATGCAAATGAATCAGATCAGCAAGGTTGATGAATACATGATGTGAGGTAGCTTTACATGAGAAGTTTCATATGGTACCTGTCCAACTAACTGCCCTCCAAAAACCTTTCCAAAGGTTGGAGCATCGGGTAAAGTGAACCCCCGAAACAAATTCAACTACAAGAAAAAGAAAAAAAAAAAAAAAAAAAAGAGGGGNAGTGGCAAATTTCATGAAGCTATAAAGAGGCAAAGAAACAATGCTTATATAATTCTGATTCCACGGAATAGTAAAACTGAAGTTGCTAAAATTCTGAGAATAAGAAGTGAAATTAGGCAAATATCCGTACATCTAATGGATCCATATACAATATGCGTTCCACAGGACAGTGCGTCTCAAGTTCCTTATCTGAGTTTCCCTCAAGCAGAGGACAATGGTCAGACGTCAACACTAAGCAGGTGAGCTGTAAGGAAAGGCAAGAAAAGCAGTACCCATTATGCTATTACTGTTAACAAAGGCCAAAGACGAGATGGTTTTCAGCAAATACCTCTGACACAGCGACAACGTCTGCTGAGTAAGTATCCCCAAAAATACCTGTGTAGGATTACATGGAAGCTAAGTCAATCACCGAGCCACACTTCCCACAAACCACAATAATTCACACACTGAAACTGAAGAATGGGCAGCATTGAAAGAATCATCCTCTCACCACGGCCGAAGAAATCAAATCGTCTCAAGAGTAACTCCGAACAGTTTTCCTCTACGGCTGATCTCAGAACCTGAGCCTGCAAACAAAATTCAATCAAACAACCTGTTGCAAAAAGCCAATAATAGTCTAAGGCTATGTTCCGAGTTCCGATGACTATACACACGCACTTGTCCTTGCAAGAGAAAATAAACTGCATCCACATTCTCATCTTCACGAACCACGTATTCCCCTCTCTCTGCGAAACACATACCCAAATATCACATTGCCGGAAGCTATAATCACTGCTTAACACTCAATCACGCGGACGGATTACAAATCAACAAAACTATAATCACTGCTCTACAATTTCAAAATCAAGACCCCAGACTCTTAGAGATCACTGACCATAACGCTTGAACACAACGACTTCCGCGATTCTCTTCAGAGAAGAGCTAGGTAATCGCCGCAACAAGGCCACACTCCCAAGGAACTCGACTACTGCAAACCAAAGCAACCATATGAAATCATCCGAATCATGGGGAAAAAGAAAGAAAAAAAAATGACACACACGCCAAAACTATCCCTTCAACATCACTATTTTTCTCGCTCATAGAATTCGCCGGCAATCGTACAAAGAAATAAGATCTCGGAATACCTAATTCAGTGTTCATGGAGGTTGGAGCAGAAACGTCGTTCAAGGTTGAAACAAAATGGCCGGCAATTAGTCCAATCCTTCACTTCAAGTACAACATATGGAGTTATGTAGAGGTAATTATCCTGTGCCCTTCGGTATATGGTAGATTCTATGGACCAACTCGTTTCCTCATTTCTGATGAATATTTTATTTTTTTACAACATGAAACCAATTGGTTTCTGATGATTAACATATTTATAACACGTTTATATAACGGCTTATTTATAACACGTTTTCTCAAATAACATCACTAACATAGTTGGATTGTTATTCTATGAAACCATTACAACAAATGAGAAAGAAGCTATAATTTGTAAATCTATATAAGAGAATAACTTCTTTGAAGCTGAAATACATTATCATTTTAAACTCTTCGAGGAGTGATGATGTGTGCTTCTCAATTGGAACCATTACGACGTAATGAAAATAATAATTAATAAATGATAACAGTTTTGGAAGATAAGGAGATTAGGGATATGTGAGATTTCTATAATAATGTGTAAGTGTTAATTTGTCCACAACATATTTAATCATCTTTTTTTTCCCTCAAGTATGATTTAAGCATCACTGTCAATTTCATATTTCTATGGTACTTTCTGTTCTATACCAATATTAAATTCATTTTTTTATGTTTAATTAATTATGAAATGCTTTCAAACAAAATGAGTCATTTGATATGTCCCTGATTTGTTAATTTTAGGGATTTATTCTTTTTATAAATTTAAAATATAATCCCGCAGTGTAGTGTAGTGCAGGTCACTATAATATATCAATATACACCATTTTAACTCATCCATA
This sequence comes from Noccaea bulbosa, assembly GCA_900406535.1. Lineage (NCBI taxonomy): Eukaryota > Viridiplantae > Streptophyta > Magnoliopsida > Brassicales > Brassicaceae > Noccaea > Noccaea bulbosa. The sequence continues at coordinate 20,195 of OVBJ01000081.1, forward strand.
GTTGGATCGTTATTACAACAAGAGAAATATGCTACACTTTGTAAATTTGAGTAATACACCAATATACAGCTTTTTACATCATCCATATTTTAAAACATTTTTATATGTCGGTTTAATATGTTTTGGTTAAGGGAATAGCAAATGTAGTGAAACAAATTACGGTGTCATAGTCTTTATATCTTCGTTTCTCTTTGTTCGTGTAGGCCTTACAAACTCATACAGCCTCAAATAAGATTGGGTATACGAAATTGGAAAGCAAAGCAAGCTAGGGAAGCTTTTTCTAAAAAGCATTTTGAAGAAGCCAAATGACTCACTTTCGTCTTTAGAGTCTACTCATCGCCTCTCTCAAAAGCGCCTCTTGATCCGCTTGTATGTGTATGTTTTTTTGGGTGAAATGTTCCGTTTGTGTTTAACTTAAGCAATTGCATATCACAAACAATATCAAATCTAGTTGCAGTATAATCAAATGAATCAACAAAATTTTCATAAAATATGAGACTATAAGTGAAATTGGTGGTAGTGAACTAAACAATTAAATTATATATGAATAAATAGTCAATACAAGGCGAACCCTTTCTTTGAGCTACATTTTGATCCAAAGGCAAGACAAAAAGACATTAAAGTTGAAATGGTGAAATGTCCGATTCTGATCACAGTTTCAAGCTTCTATTAAGGAATGGTGAAACAACATTAATTAACACACTGAAATTGTTGAATCTATGGAGGAGTATTGGTAACCAAATGTGAAAACGTGTATTAATCATGTCTGAGTGTCAAAAAGTTAATGGGCCCAAAGGTTAAAGCCCAACAAAGTTTCTACACTCGGGCCAGTCTCGACCCGACCCGAACCGCTACGACCCGTGGATTTTAATAAAGGCCTCGTCACCTTTCTCAGGACGAAATTCCAAAATCTCCGCTGGTTAGCGAGGATGATGCAAATGGAATCTTCCGAGTATCTATGGTAAGTAGATTCTCTCTTCGTCTGTAAACGACGACCACAAACTGGGTTTGACTTGACTTTTCGTAGACAAACTAACTAATCTTCTCTCTTTCTAATTCCTGCTTTATTACTTTTGATTCAGCGCCTAAAGAAGGGATTGAAATCATTTGATGGGTCGTCGTCTTATGCTTTTCCCGGCAATTCGTGATCATCTCGAACACAAATCCTGGAATTCAGCTTGATCTGACCAGCTTATGATTCTGCCTCTCTTCTTAGAGCCACGCTGATCAATCTCTCGGGTCATCAGTGGGTTCTGGTGGAGAATCTAACTTCCGGGGAATATATATATATATATATATATATATATAATGCTTGATTGGTTCATACTTGATAGGTTCACATGTCAATACTGTGTTGCGTTCCGGTACTTGAATGTGTGTATTGCTTGGGTTGTGCCCATTGGGTGTGGAAGAAATGTCTATACACAGCTGGTCACGAGAGCGAGAAATGGGGATTAGCCACTTCAGACGAGTTCGAGCCAGTCCCTAGGCTCTGCCGCTTGATCTTAGCCGTCTACGAGGAGGATCTCCACAACCCTATGTGGGCACCACCCGGTGGTTACGGGATTGACCCGGATCAGGTTATCCTGAAGAAAGACGATGACCAGACGCAAGGCTGTGTCACTCCTTACATGATCTACTTGGATCATGACAATGGCGATGTGGTGTTGGCCATCAGGGGGCTTAACTTGGCTAAGGAGAGTGACTACGCTGTGCTGCTTGATAACAAACTTGGACAGACTAAGTTCGATGGAGGTTATGTGCACAACGGGTTGCTAAAGGCGGCCACGTGGGTTTTCGAGGAGGAGCATGAGGTTTTAAGGAAATTGCTCGAGGCAAACCCGAGTTACTCCTTGACCTTTGTGGGGCACTCGCTAGGTGCAGGGGTCGCGTCGTTGCTGGTCTTGTTTGTGGTTCAGAACCGGGATAGGTTGGGGAACATTGAGAGGAAGAGGATAAGATGCTTTGCTATTGCTCCTCCCAGGTGTATGTCTCTCCATCTAGCGGTGACGTACGCAGATGTCATCAACTCTATCGTTCTACAGGTAGCTAGTAGGCTGCTTATACAAATTTACATGTTTAGTTGCCCTCGTCTGATTTGTTTTTATACAAATTTACATGTTTAGTTGCCCTCGTCTGATTTGTTTTTACGTTGAATAAACTAGGATGATTTCTTACCTCGGACTACCACAGCTCTGGAGGATGTCTTCAAGTCAATTTTCTGGTTAGGAAACTGTCTTGATTTTCAAACCTAGCTATCAAGTTACGGAAAATAAAAAACAAGAGTCTCATGGTCTTCTTGTTTACATCTCATCAGCTTGCCATGCCTCTTGTGTCTCACATGTTTGAAAGATACATTCACATTTGAGGAGAAAAAGCTTAAAGATACAAGGCGTCTCTATGCTCCTGGTAGGTTATATCACATCGTCGAGCGCAAGCCCTTGAGGTATTTATACTTTCTACTCCTCAAGTGCTTCAAAATGGTTTCTTCAGCTCAAAGTCAAAGACCATGCTTTTGGTGCAGATTAGGAAGATACCCTCCTGTGGTGAGGACAGCTGTCCCAGTTGATGGGAGATTTGAGCAGATAGTTCTCTCCTGTAATGCAACAGCGGATCACGCCATCATCTGGATTGAAAGGGAATCACAGAGAGCTTTCGATGTGAGTATACCTTACCTTGACAATGTGTTTTTTGCTTGCTTCAGCTTTTGGAGATGTTGAGTTGTGACAAAACCACTTTCTGTGTGATGAACTATTTTTCAGTTAATGCTGGAGGAGGACCAAGTAATGCAGATTCCGGTGGAGCAGAAAATTGTGCGCCAGAAATCGATTGTCGAGGATCATGACGACGAATACAGAGCGGCTATAATGAAGGCGGCTGCTCTGCAAATCCCTATGTCTCCATCACCGTCATATGGAACATTCCATGATACAGAAGAAGGAGAAAGCTCTGCTGCAGCCACGTCTGTGTGGTCCTTCAAGGGAATGAGAAGAAAATGGAATCAGTTCATAGATGGCCAGTTTCCTGTGGATGACGACGACAGTGAACATATTATCTTCAAGAAAGAGGAATCTTCAGCTTTGTTGTGTAGTTGAGAATAGATACATGAAATCTTGTTATAGGTTCGCACATGTACAATGTAGAATGTAGAAACCAGAGAAGCAATAGGTAGATGAAAATTCATTATTGAGAGATTACGAAATCTTTACTGAATTAGGGATATCTAAGATGTGAAGATGTTCCAGCTCTTTCTGTGTAGTAGCATGTTCTGTATTGTGACATAATATTTAATATTCTACACACTATTCATTTTATTACAATGTTTACTTATCTTTAGTTACAAATACAAACTTCGTCTTTGTAAGACTTTAATCAAGGGAACACAAGGATTGTAAGACCAATAAATCAATTGAGAAGTTTCCAATCATCTCTCTTCTTATAACGACAAGTTTCTTTTGGGATATTTATAACTCGCTCCATGTGATCAAGAATTTGAAGACGAGCTTGACGTCCATAACTCAAAGCTTCACAAATTATATCTAACTGTTATACCATTTCGTGTACCAGCAATTTTGAAATCCATTTCTACTAAATGATCTTCCAAGCCCTGGAAAGATTTATAGGTATAATCTTTATGAAAATCATCTAACATCCAAATTAATCATTACATAAAGTATTAGGACTTTATGAATCACTCCAAAATTCTAGCCGGAGATAATGATTCCTTGCTCCTTACAAAGGGGGAAAATAGAAGAACAAGCAAGAGACAACTTCATTTCGGTATGAATTGTTTGTATACCGTTCGATTTGGCTATCAATGCTTTCCATCTGACGGCTATAATGTCATGGTGCTTTCAGTCGAGGTTAGAATAGATCAGTCAGTTTCTAGTTCCCGCTTAGGACTACGTGCCGTTTATTAGGCCGTTAAACCGTCAGGCGTTTCTAATTCCCTATGTCTCCATCACCATCATATGGAACTTTCCATGATACAGAAGAAGGGGAAAGCTCTTTTGTGCAGTAGCTTGTTCTGTTTTGTTAGCAATTCTTGTGAAATTTTAATAAGCACCTTTATTTATCTTTACACCATTCATTTTACAAGGTCACTTATATAAGCTACAACTGCAAACGTGGTTTGACTCCACCCAACTTTGCTATAATTGATTATATGTATTCACTCGGACTTGGTCTCTTGTGGCCTTGGAGCCAAACCAAGATCCGGGACAGCTTCACCTGCAAGTGACAGTAACACAACGTTATAAAGGTAAAACCATGAGGAGACACATATTTCCACTATATGAGAACAACAACAAAACGAAAGCTATACCATGCATTCGTTTGACGAATCTGTCAAACTCTATGAAGTTTTGAGACTGCATGAGAGTTGGGTTAAGCCTGAGGTAAGTGAAACACGATAGGTGGCGACCATCAGGGTCGTTAAGGGGCTTTGCGTTTTCAAGAATCTTGTTGTAACCTTCTCTGTCATAACATGGAAGAGCATTCTCACTAGCAACAGGTATACTAACATCCCAAGCAGCATTCAGCACCTGAAACAAAAGTCAACAATGAAAGCACAAGTGAGAAACTTATGGTTAAGGAGCGCCTAACCAAGTTAAAGCCAATCAGTCACTTACCTGCCAAACTAGACCTTCTGGATCAGCCAGTGCCTCAGGATAATCCTCATGTTGATCAAGTGTTCTTAACTCCACGCATGTGAAGTTAAGAGCAGCATCGTGTTTCTTCAGCATTGCAGCTATCGGACCGTAGCCATCACGGTTTGCGGGGTTGTAGAAGCCAGCAGTGAGTTCAGCAGCATGACTAGCTGTTTTATACCACCAGTGTATACCTGAGAGCTGGTCTCCAGAAAAGGCATTCAAAAGGATTATATCAGCACAAGCCAAAGAAAATATGGTCAAGTGTGTAGTTCACTTGCTTTACCAATAGAGGTTTCTTTTGTTCACCTTTGCAGCGATGCAATTTCCTTCGAAAGCCAAATTTGCCATGGAAAGAACACGATCACCATGGTCAATCAGAACTCTCGAGTACCAGTTAAGGAAGAATCTGCCATAGTAGCTGTCATAATCACCTCCATCACGAAAAAATCCAGTGCCATGTGGTGTTGAATTATAGGTCCCTGTGTTATCAGGTCCTCTGCCCCAAAAGCTGTGCCCTCTTACCTCTGCAGCCTCTTTTAAGCTCTTCATCAAATATGCATCATAACACTGCTCACACAGGAGACAGCACAGCAGATAAGATCAATCGGTTCCCGTGAGTAAACTAATAAATTTTAGTGGTATTACTATTAATAGCAATGGTTATGACCTATGATCCATCAAAAAAAAAAAAAAAAAAAAAAAAAAAAAAAAATACCTGGAATTCACCAATGCCAGGGTATTTCCACCCATGTTTTGCAGGGTATGAAGGATACCTCAGCTCCCCGCATGGACCTAGTCCAACTTCAATCTCAGTGATGATTTTATCCTCAAAGAATTCATCAAATTCCACGCGAAAGCTTCGCATGTAATCAAAGTAAACCTAGAATAGTATTTACACAAGGATTCCGAATCATTACTTAAAAAACTAAACCATTCTTTCCTGTGATAACATGCTACAGATTCTTAAGAGCATAGAGTGGAAATGCATACCTCGAGAGCAGTTCGTCCTCTTAAAACCCGTTGCTTGTCAATTCCCCAAGTAAGGCATTCAGAGTTACGCCTGCCTTCTCTGTCGGTGAAGTATATGTCAGGATTGCTTTGACCAATTTCTCTCACCCACTCAGGGAGTTGTACATGCACATCATCCCCAACATTGCCTCCACATTCGTGGAACGACATAACAACCTGAAGAAGCCCGATATGAGGAAACAGTCTATCTAAATAAAGTCTTAATTCATATCATTTCACACAGGAATGATGATGGATGAATACCTGTAACTTAAGTCCAAGGTCACGTATCATCTGAAAGAGTTTCTTGTAGCCACTCCAATTATAGAGCTGTGGAGTATGAGCCTCCACAATTCCCCACCAGCAGTCAACCATGACACCATCAACATTTACCGACTTTAGTGTTCTTAGCTGATCCGAAAGCTCTTCCGCTTCCACCACTTCCGAGCTCATATCAATCACTCCCAGCTAATCAGTGGACTCAACCGAAATCAAACAAAGCACATCCTCTACAAAAATATATATAGAAAGAAGAAGACTTAGACTTACTGGTAGCATAACATAGACGGGAACATACGGTGTGCCGGAAAAATCACGCTCTTCGAAATGCAGAAATCCATCATCATCATCATCATCCTAACAAATGAAGAGTAAAAATTATCAGAAACAGAAATTATCAAGTAAAAAAGGATTTCGACACTTACGAGCTGATTAGTAGAATCGTCCATGGGATCTTCAATCGGATCCTCAATTGTCGTCTCTCCGCTCTGTTTCGCCTTCGCGAAAACCAACGGCCGAGCACCAGAAAATGTAGAAACACCACGCCAATCTCCGACGCTAAACGGTACCGAGCTTCGAGCCGATACTCTCGCCGGAGTTATAAACTGCTTCGCGCTCACTGGAAGTAGAGTATGAGTAGTCAACCTAATCGAAGAAACCGCCATGACTAAACAATCAATCCGTAGCACAAGTGTTCCTATACTCGGATTTTCTGGGGAACGAGAAGACGAGATGGCATTGGAAAATCAAAGCCACGTGAAGCTGTCAATGCTTTTTCATGGATCCAAGAACCATTGAGATCAATTCAATTTTGAAAATAAGGCTTCAGACTCTCATCAGGATTCACTCAGATTCGTTGAGTACAAAGAGTTTTGTATTTTTATTATCATCACACACGTGGCCGTACATAAAAGACGGATTTTCCACGTCGGACAACTCACGGGCGTGGCAAGTTTATTAATGGGCTTTTCAGAAAATTCTATTGGGCTCTTATAGTCCATATTCCAGGTTTGTTACGCCTCTAAAAGCGGTCGTAAGAAATATCAACACCATGTCTCAATTAAATAACCGTAATCTTTTATAAAAAAATCCATATATGATATATGTATCATCATCCAATGTATTTTTTTTTTTTTTTGTCAACATCCAAACCAAGTGTCAAAAATTACAATTTATTTTAAATTGTTCGATTGTACTTTGCACGTGTGTATACGAATTACCATTGTTTTCTTAAGCAATTGGTTTAACCTATATAAGTATTTTTGATATAAACGATGTAAAATTAAATTATCTGAAGGACGTGCATTGTAGTGGAAAAAAAATTGTATGTCAGTTGTGTCGCGGCTGTAATCAATGCTCTATGTCGCCATGTCTTAACAAAATCATTGAAGCTTTAAATTTTGAATTTCACTATTTTATCTTTGTTACACTCTCGTAACTCGTAACTTTGATTTGATTTATTTCACTTTGTCGTGGTTCTTTTCGTTGTGAAAGAAATGTTCCTTGGAATCTTGAATACAAGTTGATTCGAGGTCTCACTCGATTTGAAGTACCATTTTAATAACGTTATCAAAACGTTACACTTAATTTTGTGTTCAATATTGTCTTGCCGTTGTTTTCTACAGTTTTTAACTATTTTATAACAACTTGAGACTTTTTTTAACCGTGAAAAACTTTATACTGCTTTAGGGTACCAATCAGTAGATAGCCTTTATGACTGTATTCTAAATTTCTACAAATATATTGATATGAACAAATTCTAAAAGATAACAAAATGTGGGTATTGGGTATGGTGGCTGTGTTATTTAAGAGAGAATTTATGGATATTTAAACACAAAATTTTGTCGTTATGGAAATAAATAGGCATGCAACCACAAGTGGTGCGTCACTAAATAATGTGGGCTTCGTGTGTAGAGATGGATCAATTATTATTTTCACAAGTTTATTGCCTTAATTTCAGCTCTCTCTCCTGATCTGCTGTTGCCTTCAATTTTATTATTTTTTACTGCTACTTGTTATTTACTTACTTCGGACAAAATAGTACTTTGAAGGTATAAAAAAAAAACAGCGACCGGTGTTTGATGTCCTGTGATTGATAATCAAACTTGAGCAGTGTTGTGCATTTCTTTTAATTTTTTAAGTTGACGTCTTAACAGAATCTATCATGGATATATTCGGGTAAAATGCGCATTTATATCCATCATAGAAACTGGAATCTTCAATATCCAAATAGTATATTCCATTTTCTTGCAACTACGTATAAGTACATTCTTTTTGTTATAAACTTTAAGAGCGAGCTAGTAATTATAACAAAGTAATTACTTACATTGATGAGAACCAAACAAGAGGTTTCCATTATATTTTTCTTGCTTGTTTGTTAAAGCATGTTCCATTATGTTCGCATTTCCACATATCAATTAAGATAGATAAAATCTGTTTGCAGAAAAATAAAAACGATAGATAAAATCATAAAAACAAAAATAAAAATGATCGCAAGACAAGCAAACGCTGACGTGGTTTATTATTTCATAGCTAAAAAGATAACCACGCGCTATTTCTAGTTCCATGTTTAAACAATACTACATTTACTTCACACATGATTTCTGAAAAACAAAAAAAAAAGGAAAAGAAGAAGGAATTTACACAAGATCACTTGATCCTACTATGACCAGAACTAACTAATTGCAAGAGGGAAAAGGGACAATCTTCGCTTACAAAACAATTTGCCAATAGAGTATTTAAAATGAATGATCTCAAGTCCTTTTCATCCACTACTATCGAAGATTTTGATACCTTTTTGATTAAAGACCTATCCATTCAGATGGATATTCCAACTTTCTTGAGTCTAATTTCTCGAATTTTCCGTGAAATATGGTTTTTTTTTCTTTCCAAAGATTAGAGGTAGAACTCCCGGACACAAACTATAGGGTAAGACTTTTAGACAATAAGTAATAATTATGGATTTTTGTTCAGAGTAATTGGAATATTTTACTCACGTAACCATATCTCCTCCATTTATGTCTTGGCTCTGTTTTTTTAGCTGAACTCTGTTTCTCTTTATTTGATTTTAGATTTGGAGGTTATCGTTGAGCTTGTTATGCTTCATGTGATTTCCTTATTGTTGTTTTGAGCTACCTTATCGGCTCTACTTTTAGACACTTTAAACTCTACGTAAGTTTTTTAATATATCGATTTTTCAGTGAAAAAAAAAAAAATATTCGTAGTCACCGTTTTCTATTGTTATGGAGCGGAAAAAAATTGCAACTTTCATGTTTCTTTGATCGTAGTAAAATCTACATGGATGGAAAATGAACATAGTGTGAAACGTTTTCGTGTATGTTTTTTTTTTATAATCATTTTATAAATGTTGGATTTATGATCGAAATCCTAACACTCATAACACACAATGACACAAACCTACAATATATAACTTGCATTTATATGTGGTTTGAACCTCAATTAGACGTATAAGCTTTTTATTGTCAATTAGACGTGTATAAGCTTTTTAACGACAATAAAAAGAAAGATGCATAAGCTTTTCAGAATATCTTCGTCACCAAAATATAAAGTTTTCTTTATTTCAATTATTTTAAAATAATTTATTATAGAAACAGAAAAAAAAATATATATATATATATATATATATTCGTGCATAGTATTCGTAATAAGAAAAGTATATAAAGTAATAACCAAATGTTTGACGAACAAAAATCACTGATAAAGAAAATATGATATTAATTATTGCATTTCTTTCTGCATTACTTTATGTAGAGATCACCTTGGGTTTCACCAAATAGAATCCAACACTATTACCATATGTATACAGTTTACTATAGTATAAAGATGAGTAGCTCCAAAAACCAAGATCATGACCCAAGTCAACCACTCGCTCTCCTTCTCTCTCTCATCTTTCAGACACAGTTCTCAACTTTAAAGACACTCTCTTAAGTCTCTTTCCATCAGGACCAAACTGAGAAAGCAATAAAGAAAGAAAACAAGAAAAAGAAGACGATAAAGCTTCAATACCAAACTTCTTTAATAAATTTTGCCTTTTCGTTGTCTCCTCTTTATGAATCTGTATTTCTTAGCTAGATTCACTTTGGTTTTGGAGTTTTAAGTTTAGTACTTTACGACATTTACATATGTCTTTGACAATGGCTGGTGATGTAGAAGCAGCAGGAGGAAGAGATAAAACAAAAAACAGCTTATTAAGAAAACAACTTGCTGTTGCTGTAAGAAGTGTTCAGTGGAGCTATGCAATCTTCTGGTCGTCTTCATCTACTCAATCTGGGTAAGTATAATCTAACATTCATTTATCCCAAAAAAAAAAAAAAATTAGATCTTGATGTTATCTTTGCATTTCCATTTTATTATTTCACATTACGGGTTAAAAAGGAGTATATATATATCTTTATTTATTTATATTCGAGTACTACTATGTTCTTAAATTTAGGGCTTTGGAGTGGGGAGAAGGGTGTTACAATGGAGATTTAAAGAAGAGGAAGAAGAGACACGAAGCTCACTATAAATATGGGCTGCAGAGAAGCAAGCAACTTAGAAAACTTTATCTGTGCATGCTTGAAGGAGATAGCAGTTGTACTATTAGAACTACTCATGAGGTTGATGATCATAGTGATGGTGATGATCATAAATGTAACAGTACAAGTATGATGCTGTCACCAGATGACCTCTCTGATGAAGAGTGGTACTATTTAGTGTCCATGTCCTATGTCTTCTCTCCTTCTCAGTGGTTTGTTCTCTCTCTCTCTCTCTCTCTCTCTCTCTCTCTCTCTTCCTATTAAATATTAAATTTATATACATGGCTCTTTTCGAACTATTCGTATAGTAAAACCAACTGGAAATGAAAGAGGAAACACTCATGTCCCTTCACTTAATTAGAGATTTACTGTGATACCATGCATGTGAAAGTTCATGCGCTTTCATCTTATTACTACTTGGCAAATAGTAGAGTGACCTTACTCTTCTATGTACTAGATTACCCTCCAACAAGTTTTTAGATTGGAATTCATTATTGTTGTTGTTTCATATAGTTTACATTTTAAGTAATCCTATATTTTTGTTAAGTTATTTTAGGGTCCGAAATTAATATGCCTTTTTGGTTGTTTTTGTACGTTTAGTTTGCCAGGAAGAGCTTTGGTGATGGGTGAGACCATATGGCTTTGCAATGCTCAATACGCGGAGAACAAACTCTTCACTCGTTCTTTATTAGCAAGAGTAAGTTCTTATAGAAGCTTCTAATTTCTTCTTAGTGAATTTTGATCTCGTAAGAATAATCTGACTATAAATCTTCTTGGATCTGCTTTGGTTTTCATGACTGTTCACATGGCTATCCTTTAGAGCGCTTCAATTCAGGTATGCTACGTGTATAATGTTCTCTTTAACGACTCTTAATTAACTGGATTTTGATTGTTAGCAATAAGAGTACTTTAGAGGGAGCTCTAGTTGTTAGATTTCAAAAGTTTAGTACTTCGATTTAATTTGCAATGATGTAGAATGTATATGTGTCTTATGTGTTTATGGGTCTTCTCCAGACTGTTGTGTGTTTCCCTTACTTGGGCGGTGTGATTGAGCTGGGCGTCACAGAACTGGTAACTCCCCATCTTAATATAAAAAAAGGTTTAACTTTCGTTTCTTGCTTCACAAGGAACTACATTACATTTGTGTTTTTTTTTTTTTTTCCATGAACAAAAGATTTCAGAAGATCATAGTCTGCTTCAGCACATCAAATCTTGCCTGGTGGAGACTTCGAAACCCGATTGCTCTTTAAACAACTTATGTGCTCACCAAGATAACGATGATGATAAGAATCAAATGAAAATTAAGACCACTAATGGAAATTCGCTACTAGAAGAGAATCATCATCAGATTCAATTTGGTATTTCTGATCTCAGGTCAGACGAAGACTTGCATTACAAAAGAACCGTCTCAACAGTACTCAAATACGCTGCGGATTTATCAAATAGAAACGACAAGAACACTCATCATCGTCAACCGGATCTTGTTTCTTCTCATTCTGGCTCAAGTTTCTTGCGGTGGAAGCGACGTGAGCAGCCACACTCGAATCTTCTTCAGAAACATAGCAATTTGCGGCCGTCTTCACAGAATGTGCTGCGGAAGATCTTGCACGATGTGCCTTTGATGCACTCTGCTGACACTAAAAGTACGTTCCCAAGTAAGAGATCTCAACTGAATCGAGATGATCCTTCGGATAGAAGAAAAGAGAACGAAAAGTTCAGTGTCCTTAGAGCTATGGTTCCCACTGTCAACGAGGTAATAAAAAATAATAAACCAACACTTTGTTTCTAAATCCTTAAGGTTTGCTTTGCTTCAGACACAAGGTCCTGTTTTGAATCCTCCAAAGCTTGCTTTTGTTTCAAGTTTCAACCATATGACTTTGTTTTGAATATACAGGTTGATAAAGAATCGATTCTAAACAACACAATCAAGTACTTGCAAGAGCTGGAGGGAAGAGTAGAAGAGCTAGAATCTTGTATGGGCTCAGTTAACTTCGTAGAGAGACAAAGAAAGACTACAAAGAGCCTTAATGACTCTGTGTTGATCGAAGAGACATCAGGGAATTACGACGACAACACGAATATCGATGGAAACTCAGGAGAAACCCAACAAGTCACTGTGTTCAGAGATGAGACACATTTGAGAGTTAAGCTCAAAGAAACAGAAGTTGTGATCGAAGTACGATGTTCGTATAGAGACTACATAGTTGCAGACGTCATGGAAACTCTGAGCAATCTTCACATGGATGCTTTCTCTGTTAGATCTCATACAGCTAACGGGTTCCTCACACTGAATCTCAAGGCAAAGGTAAAGTCTGAAAAACAGTCTTCTTCTTGATGTTTGGAAGAGACAGATTTTGATTTATTGACTCACACGTAACGTTTTTGGGTCATGCAGTTCCGTGGGGATGCAGTTGCGTCAGTAGGAATGATTAAGCGAGAGCTGAGGAGAGTCATTGGTGAGAGTGTGAGAATCACGTAGGGCTTTCTTGATGATTTTTGTAAAAATATTATTGTTCTTAATTAAACTTTTGTTACTTTGTTATATCTTTTGGAGTTAATGACATGAATCTTTTATCCTTGCAAGTTTGCTAAATGTTGCGAGAAGGCTTTAAGCAATTTTATTATTTATAGCAAAAATAAAAAAAACTGGCTTTGGCTCATGTTCGTTTCCCCTTAAGATGATTCTTGGATCATGTTTTTATATCCCTCTCTCGTAATAATAATTTGAATGTACCCTATTGGGCAAAGGATTATGATACCACGGGAATACTCATGAGCTTTCTACCTCAAAGCCAATTGGTAATTAATACAATGACTCATGCTAATTATATACTAGATTCGATTCTTAATTGTTTCCGATGTGGGATTATGTTCAGTTTTTTGGCCGACATTATTCTTATACAAAGTTCGCTCGCATAAGGTTTACCGTAAAAGTCACGTAACCTGTGTTTGTTCTCTCGTATGCTTTTGATGTATGTTCATAATTATGATATTAAGTGGCCTTTTGGGCTGAAACAAGCCCGTTTGATAAGAGAAGCTCCCTAGCTGTTTTATTTCCCACTTTGTTCAGTGGATGATTTTCCCCTTCAGTTTCTTGCTGAATCCAAAAGAAACGGATTGATATTTTTACTAGCCGGAGAATGTAACTTAAAAAAAGGGTAGTTACTAAAAACTGTTTCTTAAATGCATGATTTGTATGGTGTTTTTTGTTGTAACTCATAGATCTTGCAAAGAAGTAGTACATGTTATGGTGCACTATAAAACTTTACGTTCTCACTTTGCATAATCCCCAATTTATATGCAGCTTCACCGGCACCATTCACTAAAACTCCCAGTTTCCTTAAGTTTTTTTAATCGTTTTTGGCTAAATTTGAATCCTAAATGGTACATATGCAGAGAGGAATATTGGAAGTATTTCTCGTTGATGCTCATGGAATCACACACACAAATTTTATTGGTGACTATAGACTATATAAAAAAGACAAACTTTCTTCAAATTTTGTATATCTCAATATCAGGCGTAGTAATACTTATTTGGTTGCAGGAACTCCTGTGTATTATACGTTGTTACAATGTGGGACAAAGGAATACCGAAGCAAAATGTCAAAAGGTTCAAGTTTTGTTATTGATATAGTTTTTCTTGTTCATTCATATATATGTGTCTTTGAACCAAACTTAATTCTAAAAGATATCTGAGGTTCTTTTATGGAACCAGGTGACAATGACAAAGCATTGTGGAACCAAAAGTTTGTGTTCGATTTCCCAATGTCTCAATGGAAGAAGCTGAACCACATCAAATTCAGAATCATGGACAAAGATCTCTTCAAAGATGGTGGATTTGTCGGTGAAACCATGTAAGTTAATTAATTTTGTTTTGAAAATGAGTGGGCTTAGCATAAGCAAGATTAAATATAATACCATACATTCATGTGTTTGTGAATCTCTTTGGTACAGAATTCATCTTGGAGGGATAATAACCGAAGGACGTGAGAGAGGATACATGGAGGTTAAACCAGCTCCATACAATGTTGTTCTTGACGATGATACTTTTAAAGGCGAATTAAAACTCGGATTGAGATTCATAACAACGGTATCTCAGTTAGCTACCTTAGACATTTCGAGTTCTTTACAACATGAGAATGGTTGTGGTGTTTGAACACATGGAAGAAATATTTTAGAATATAATATCGACAGAAATTATGACATTAAAATTCCTCAAGATTTTTATTTTTATTTTTGTAGGATAAATTGCAGCGGAAGACATGGGAATTGAAGATGGAGGGCAGAAACCGTGAAGATCGAATGATTTCTCCATTTCTGAATCTGATGAAACTCCCTTTGTTAAGCTTTCTCCTCTATTGCTTCCGTAAAACAACCAAATATCAACTAAAAGAGAATTAAAATGATAAAAGGTTAGCATAGTTTAAACTCCTTTGTAATTTGTTTTTTTTCTTTTTTTCTTTGATGAAACGCCCATCTATAGTTCTGAATCACATGATGCTGATTACATAGTTCTGAATCACATGATGCTGATTACATACCCCCGATTGGGAATGTAACAAGTACGAGCGATGACATTTACTTGATTTCTAAGTTTGTGCAAACATTTTAGGTTCGTAGCTGCATGGGCAAGAAGGCACAGTCTCATCAATGCAAAACTTCTTTATTGTTTTTTTTTTTTTTTTTTTTTTAAAAAAAAAAATTTTTTTTTTTTTTTTTTGANTCTTTATTGTTTCGTCGACTAATAAACTATAAGCAATGTTTCTATTCGTAGCTAGGGTTTCTCGATCAACCATTTCACGGTATCGTGATGGGCAAGAATAAGAAACTGTTGATGACTTTAATTTTTTTCACCTTCAATCTCTAATGTAATAAATGGCATGCATTTATATCTTTCGATGTAACAATTTTTCTTGCTTTCATTTAATTTCTCAACCAATCTAAAAACGCATTACACATATTTTAGGGGTGAATAGTAAGATATTTTTTTCATTTGATATTTTTGAAGTTCACATTGTTTGCTAAAGTATATTTTTAGTGTATAGACTTTTTGAATATTTTAGAGTTTAGACATGTTGAACTTGAAAGTAGTTAATATTGTATATTGCCATAGTATACTAAACTAATAACGGAGAAATTAAATATATGCATAAAATGGGTGGGATTTGTTACAAGGAGAAAATGGGACGCACGTCTGTCTCAAACACGAATATATATTTCATCTCCTCCATTACACTAAGTTATCATGTGCTAAATTATAAGTATATAATTCAAATTGAAATAATAATACATAAAATAATCACCTATTATGAGTTGCAGTTCATCGTGTAGGCTACATGGGGACTAAGCTAAAGTCCAGCCATGTGATCATTGGTCTAATTTAATAAACGGTTGACACATAAAATGTAAATTAAAATTCCGATGGGTTTGTACACTAGACCGACCAAAGATTACTTATAAAAAATTATAAAGGTCTGAAAACCAAAACAAAAAAGAATTATCAAGGTCAAATTAAAAGGTGATATATATACGTTGAACATTCACTCGCATCTCAGCAAGATCTTTCATAAAATTAAATATATTGACGAACAAATCACGAACGAGTTTGAATTCTTAAATAATGTTGAATTTTTCAGTTGCAACAAGCAATGCTAAACTTACATGATATGTCTAATGTCGTAAAGTGGAAAAAAAAATGATATGTAATTGTTTTATCTATAAAGTTATTTATTTACTCGTTTGAAAACGAGAAATATAAATAAATCAGTCATGGTAAATGTTCAGTCATTATTCATTAATAACTTAAACGGTTCAATAATCAAGAACTTTCCTGATTGAAAATTATACTCAAATATATTAAATTTTAGCCAACAAGAAAACCATAAAGTATAGTAGCAAATAGACAAATAGTTCAACAGCTCTTTAAGGGGTACGATCTCATAGAACTACAACAACACTTGTTGAAGCCAAGGAAAAGCCAATTCATCGTCTGGATCGTAAAATCAGTCCTTCCTTTCATCGGACGGTCCACTACTACATATTTCCGATCTTCTTCACCTAAAACTTCCAACGGAAAAAGAGGGTTTCGGATTCAAGAGGAAGGAATTGCGCTTTTAAAACGTTCAAATAATATTGCTTTAAACGACGGTTCAAATCGAAGCAAGAAGCCTTTAAAGGTATAAATCAAATAGAGACCGTTGCTTTTGATTTTTACTTTAACGTTCTTTTAAAATTTAAAGTTTCAGTTTTTCTGGCGATCGTTATCTGTGATAACTTTTATTTTGAATTTCATGTGTGTTCTTATTCAGCAAAATTTTCGTTTTTGCTGCTTTTTGCTTCTTTTTGGAATATTTATTCCGTTTGTTCTGGCTTTATTGTTCTTTGGTCCTAGAAATTCACATTCCCGGTTTCAAACTTCATATTCTAAAATTTCTTGATAACCACAGCTAAAAGCTTTAAGCTATAATTACATTTGTAATGTGTGTTACTTCTTCAGAAGAAACAGATCAAGAACTTTTTGGAAATTGCATCTTAAAAATGGAGAATTTATCGAATATAGACGAAAACGACGATGCCGGTTATCATCAATCACCTCGATCTATTGACCAAAATGATCAATCCGCAGCAGAAACTCCGGTTTACTCGACGATGAGCATAGATTCCTTTGTTTATCCTCGAACTTGTTCAGACACTACTTCAGGGTTTTCAGACCATATAGATGAAACCAACAGCTTCTGTAGTGAAGCTTCTCCTAGTAATTGGCCTGTCCTCACTGAATCTAAGTCTGATGAGAGCTCCAAATGTCTCAGTGCCGGTCTAGAGATTCAATCAACTCAAAATCTTGCAGTCCAAGAAATTTCAGAACCAGGTACTGTGTTCTCTCTTTCTCTGTTTCTCTACTTTTTTTTTTTCTTTTTCTGAAATTAAAATGTGTTTTAGGTTTTGTGCAGAACTTGAGACAATGAAGGAAAGATTCGCAAAGCTTCTACTTGGAGAAGATATGTCAGGAAGTGGTAAAGGAGTTTGCACTGCAGTTACCATCTCAAACGCAATTACCAACCTTTATGGTAAAGATGCACACTAAGCATTAGCCACGGTAACATATTCTTCATCTGATGCATATAATTTTTAATGTTTGCAGCAACAGTGTTTGGACAGAATCTGAGGTTAGAGCCGTTAGAAACAGAGAAGAGAGCAATGTGGAAGAGAGAAATGAATTGTCTTTTATCGGTATGCGATTACATAGTCGAATTCATCCCTAGATGTCAGAGTCTAAGCAATGGAGCTACTGTTGAGGTAACATCACTTCTCAATTTTATCTGTCTGCAGAAAACTTTAAGAAAAAAAGATTAAAACTTTCTTGGTTGTGTATTTTTTCCAGGTAATGGAGAGTAGACCAAGAGCAGATATATATATCAACTTACCTGCATTGAGAAAGCTAGATTCAATGCTTATGGTAATATATATATTATCTGACAACATAATATATATATATATCATTATGAATCATGTGCAAGATCTTGTTGATTGATCTTTGTTTGTTTACAGGAAGCATTGGATAGTTTCCAAAACACAGAGTTTTGGTATGCAGAAGAAGGAAGTCTATCGATGAAATCTGCGCGTTCATCGACTGGATCTTTCAGGAAAGTTATAGTACAGAGGAAAGAAGAGAAATGGTGGCTACCAGTTCCTCTAGTTCCGTCAGAAGGTTTGTCAGATAAAGCAAGAAAACAGCTCAAGAATAAGAGAGAGAGTACCAATCAGATTCACAAAGCTGCAATGGCCATCAACAGTAGCATTCTCAGTGAAATGGAGATTCCAGACTCTTACATGGCAACTCTTCCAAAGGTTTGTTCTTTGTTACACTTCAATACAAAACCTTCATAGATGTTCATTTCATATTTCAATGTCTGCAGTGTGGTAAAAGCAGTGTTGGAGATTCAATCTACCGTTACATGAATAGTTCGGGTCGGTTTTTCCCAGAACAACTCTTGGATTGTCTGAACATAGCGTCTGAGCACGAAGCTGTTCAGTTAGCAGATAGAGTAGAAGCTTCCATGTACACATGGAGACGCAAAGCTTGTCTTAATAACTCTAAGAACTCATGGAACTTGGTGAAAGATCTTATGTCAAATACAGAGAGAACAGACAAGAACTATGTTATGGCTGAGAGAGCAGAGACTCTGCTCTTCTGTTTGAAACAGCGTTACCCTGAATTGTCTCAGACATCATTAGATATATGCAAGATTCAGTACAATAAGGTAAACTAATGAAAACAAAATTTCATTAAACCAGAATTATCTTATGGATATTGAAGAGGTCTCTTTTTTTTTCTTTTTTTTTCTTTTTGTGTTTTCAGGATGTTGGAAAAGCTGTGTTGGAGAGCTATTCAAGAGTACTTGAAGGTTTAGCATTTAACATAGTTGCTTGGATTGATGATGTTCTCTATGTAGACAAAACCATGAGAGGCAGTGAATAATTTGTTGTAGATTTTGATTTTACTTATGATTTCTATGTTTCTTTTTCTTCTGTTTCCCTCTCTTGTAAGTAAATCTTAAGATCAAATCAATGTTAAACCCTGAAAAGGAAAAATATTCGGTTCCTTTTACACATTCAAAAGGATAAAAACATATCCTATCGCACAAAAGTGAGAGAATAATCAACCGGCTAAGTTTCCCCATCAAGTCCCAGAAACTGCAAAATTCATGCAAAAGAAGAGAAAACAAGTGTTCTTCATCAACAAGGAAGGCTAATAATAATAATACTCGTTTAGTGGATAAATAATGGAACAAGAAACTTAGACAATTAATATCGAATCCCCTATATATACAACAGGGTTCCGAACCAGAGCATTGGTCCGGGTGGTGTGACCAAAAACCAAAGGGGTTAGTAGTTAAAATACAAAGATCCATCTGAAGAAGCCACACAGACTCAGAGATCTCTCATTAATCCTTCCTTCCTTCCTTCAATCTTCTGTGCCTTCAATAAATGATACAGAGTCTAAGGCACCGAATATCCAAGCCTTGTGCTCCTTTACTTGCTTCTCAGCCTTTAAGAGCTCTCCTTTTTTAACATCAAAAAACTATGAAACAGTATAATAATTTCAGCTGTCGTCGTCCACTGAACCAACGTAAGTCAGATCAGTCCGTCTGACCCTCACTGCACCTTTTAACCAACAGGTGGCTCTAAGATTACCCATGTCGCTGCTGTTTGAAGCGTTGCTACTTGATGGACCTGAGCTTGTCCCGTCTTCTAGAAGCGTCCATGGGTCAACCACATCCGTGTTGTCTGGTTCTTGTTGTTGATGTGGTGGCAACACTGTCTGCTTCAGCTTCCCTTGCGCTGCTGCAGTTCCGGTTTTCGGTATGGCAGGGGAGTTTCTTTGATTGGGTGGTCCAGCAGCAGCAGAACCCGACGGTTGAACCAGTGTCAGTGCGGTTAGCGGAACAGAATGTGGCTGACACGAGAGAGAACACCGTAGAGAAGGAAGGAGGATAGGCATTGCTGCTTGGATCCGCCATCTAATGGTGTCTGGTAACTGCATCCTCGCAATCTCATTCTGCAATATTGACAGCAAAAAAACAAGAAACTTCTAAGATCGTAATTTTCAGTCAAGAAGACAAGACTCTGGAGGATTTTTCTTTCTTAACAGACCTGTAAGCTCTCTGCTGCATCGCGATCAAACAAGGTAAAGTCTTTGGATGATTCGTTAGAGGAAGACCTTGGCTTTAGCCAATTTGGCTGGTGATTGCTTAACAGCCCATGGAGTACAAACAGTAGCCGGTCAAATAAGACTTCACTAGAGAGATCTGCCATGGAAGAAGGATCTATTGTTGATTCTGTCTCTGCTTTTGACAGGTCACTACGAGGAGAGCATACAGCAGAGTCTTCATAAACTACTCGGCTTCCAAGCAGACGAACTATCGTAGAGGCAAGTGCATGTCTCGTGTTCCTAAATGAAGGTTCCCTGAAACATTAATAGCCAAACGAAAAGATTACTAAGGCTTTGTTCGGTAAACACAGGACTAGCCAGTTCATATGACTTTTCAACTAAGCTGGTTAAACAGAATGGAGAAAAAGAAGATGGTCGAGAGTGAGTACCCGCAGATGACAGGCAGTAATCTTAGAAGAAATTGCAACCGCAAAGACATAGAAGCTCTCAAAGCAGCAGGGGAAGGCGGCGGTGCAGTGTCAGTAGTATTGGTTGAGGATCTTCTTGCCAAACTAGGGCTACCACCACGAAGGCCTTTGCGGGTACTTCCTTTAGTTGATGAGACCTCAGACCCAGAAGAAGCAGTTCCCGTGAACTTGTTGTTTGTTATACTGCGGTTGGTAACTGAACTTAACTGCTGCTCAATATTGCTAAACTGTCTTACCAACTCATTCACAAAGGTACTTCGAGATTCATCAGAGCTTTGATCTATGCATGGAAGCACTAGCTGAACAAAAGCCCTCTCAGTTGTAATCCCATAGCCAACACTGGGACTATTGTTATCTAATGCCCGCGGTAATAATACCTTTCTTGAACCTGAACCTTCTTCGATCACTTCCCCTTCTTCCATAGAAACACTCTCCAACTTCCTTTTCTTCCCTGCCTTGTTTGCCGTGATAGGATCGGAACTAGGGCTGTTGCACCAACCCCAAGGTTTCCAAAACTGAGGTTTCGTGGGAAGTCCTTTGCCCTCACCTACTATAATCAGTTTTTGTCTGATTGTTTTTCGTCCAAAAAGAACATCTTGACCTGCTAGAAACCATTCAGCCTGCTTCAACATTGAATCCTCAACCGACCTACCGAAGAGATGAACCACTTCCGAGAAAAGTGGGACCGCATCAGGCCTAACCAATAACCTTGTGAGGAGGATTTGAATGAAGTTTTTCTCATTCTCAGAAGCTTCAGGCTTCTCAGAGGTAGGACAGGAAGATCGTATTGCATCTGTCAAAGGCATATCGTGATTATCGAGTTTCTCAGTTAGTGCTTGCTCGTTTAGAAGCAGCCTGAGTTCAACCCACTGCCAGTGAAACTTTGCAGGTTGCAGGCAATCTAATACACATACGAGTTTGTCCACAAGCTTTGTTCCATTTCCCTGGTGTCGGTTTTTTGCTTCACTAACTCCTTCGTGCGAATAACCAGAGGATGGCACCTTGCAATCAATTATGGAATTTAGGAAAAGACGCGCACGAAGAGGAGCAAAGGCCACAGATTTCAGCTGCATATCCAAACCATTCGACTCAAGTACTGATGCAAACTCAGCATCTGTGGAATCAGCAACTATCAGTTCATAAAGACCCTGGGTGTCTCTCAAGCACACGTCTCGGAAGGGAAGGTGCTTAATCACATCATGGAAGGCCATTGTCAAAGACTGATAAAGGCGGTGAGTGTCTTCGAGGACGCTGGAGTTAGAGTTACCATTCGAAACAAAAGGCCTCCATAGAACAAAGGCAAAAATTGAATAGGCTGGTGGGAAGACCAATTTCAGCGGAAGCATGCGCTGCATACGCGATATAGCCACGACCGAAGATTCTCCCACAAGCTCCAAAACCAGCCCTTCCGAAACAGTTTTGCAGTTACCAACAAGGAGTCTGAACCAGTGTACATAAACTTCAATAGGGTTTTCCACTTTAGAGGCCCCCACGGACCTAGCACTGCCATTAGAGCTCAATTTTGTACGCCTTACAAACTGAACGAAATCTAAGTGCTCCCTCAGTCTCAGCAGACCAACAACCCTCTCAAGGGTTATGACGCCATGTGTGATGGCACCTATAACAAGTGCAGATACAGATGCAGTAACTTTTGTTGCTCTGCTCAGCGCAATTTTGCCAGTACCGTTCGGCATATCATTAGTTGCGTTGTTCGCATTGGAATCATAGGATTCAGGAGATAGCTGATGCTGAGCCCGGGATCCCTTCCCAGGGGTAAAAGCTCCAGCAAGAGCAGTGGAACTTTCTGTTGCAAGCGCTATTTCAAACACTCGGCTTTGACGCTCTCCAAGAGCTTCCTTTAAAAGGCACAGGCAGGTTATATGGATTTGTAAAATATACCGTGCAATACTAGATGAATCTACACCAGATGGATGATTCTGATAACTGTTTCCCACTGAGAAATCTGAAATCCTTGCTATGGAAACGCCTACACTGTTTATGATCGCAGAAACCGCAGAAGAAACCAAAGATGGATCACCCTCTTGTGCGGCACCGCCAGTCTGTCGAATGCAATCCATTAGTCCAACTACTATTTGCTGAGCCACCTGATATCCGTCATCGTTTTTCTCAGCAAGTGAGGCTTTCATAGTCCCAGTGCCAATGAGTTTTCTGAGATAATGAGTCGCCTCTTCAACATATCGCTGCACAACCTCTCGCATATTCAAACCAACTCTTGAAGGACGTGTACCCCCGATGCTGATTTTTTTACGTAAATAGTCATCAGGATTATCTACTCCTGCCGGAACCCCAAGAGGGACTCCATAATCACTGTTTCCTGATCGTGTATGATCAAGTTCAGAAAGAAGCCTCTTTTCTCCCGTTGCTTTGAAATTGTTATGCCATTCTACCACACTGGGAAGACTTCCATATCTTTTCAAAATATAGCGAGCATAAACCAAGGCAGCTGATCCAGAAATTTTTGCATTACTGGACATAAGTGATTGAGCACGGGCCATCAAAGCTGTCATGGCCTCAGGAACAAGATCTGCTGAAAGTAGAATGTTTTCATACCTGCAAGAAAATTATCATACACGGCAATTAAAGTTCTGGAAACACATTTGCAAAAATATAGATGACTAATATCACTGATTGAACGGGAAGTAAAACCCACCTCCTAAGCGATGATACTAGTATAGCCTCCCCTACTTCACACATGCTGTTTTCAACTTTTCTTGGCACGATCAGAAGGTTTCTCCCACCTTGAACGGCAAAACTTGGGCTACTGTTGGCCTTTGGCAATAACCAAAGAACAAATTTAACCACTGAAACCAAGTCAAGAGAGAGATCCATGAGAAATAATATGGAAGATAGCTCGTCTGCCCCAAGCTTCCATCTAGTTGTGCTCTTCTCTTCAACTGGAGCACCTCTATTGAACTGCCCAACTCTGACACTGCTCTTTTCAGACTCTTCAACAAGTTGCCGAACCACAGTTGTAAGCCAAACTGCGATAGACCGCTTATCAACAAACTGCAGCTGCTTCAAAGAGTTTCCAATAGATACAATATCCACAGGGGTTGAAGTTCTAAACATGTCAACCACCTTATGGTTTTCTCCTTCCACTCCAGGGCCATGATGAGGACAGCTAACTTTATTATCACAAACATGACTTGTTGAAGCGCCCTGACTACCTTCAATCCTAGCAGCTTGTAGTTGAGCCAGCGACTGTGTTTTACGCGCCATCTTCTGCCTACCACGTGGTACTTGTTTTGTTAACTCTATCGGAGGATCAACCTTTAGAGAAGGCTCCAGAACTTTTGATCCCTTCTTGCTCCACCAGTTATCTTCTTCATCTGATGCAAATGGTGAATTCCCTTGATAGCAAGAGCTCTTTTCATCATTCGTTTTTGGTCTTTTTGCTCTTCTACAGTCTTCACACCCTGGTGTAGCTTCTAGTTGATTCATCTTGCTATGCACAGATCCACTTGATCTCTTAACACTACTTTGAAATTCATCTCGAATTGGATTTGTCACACCACATGACATACCTGGAAACTGCAGCAGAGCTGATATGCGCTCCTTTAGTTCACTGACATCCACACTGCTCTTGGTATGTTTTTGGAGCCCGTCATTATCGGTCATGGCATTAAACGTCCTTGAAAAATCAACTGACGGAAGAGCAGTGGAAGTTTTCTTTGGCTTCTGATCTGTCAGAGCTAAATTATTCAAATATTTACCTTTACCAACAAGCAACTCTCGAAGAAGAAGGCGCCGTTCATTTGAATAAGTTCTCACAGCCTCAGAAAGCTTATCCCCTCCTAAGAGCTGTGCTTCCTCTAAAGCGTCATGCACAAAACACCCAGGTAGCTGTTTCAATATACGATGATGCCTCATTCTCCTTTCAGGATCAACAGCAGGTTGAATCACATCAATCATCCCACTAACTATGAGCTGTCTCACGTATGCTATGGGATTAAAGAGTCCAGAACGTATAAGCTCATAAATGAGTAACTGCAAGCGCTTTGCTCCTCCCCTGTGTACCTCATGCTGATCAATCCAACAGACTATGATATCATGCAATGGGCCCGGACTTTCAAATGCATCCATTGAACAGCTAGGTTTAGAAACACCAAGAAAAGTGCTGCGACGGTTCTTTCCTCTGCGAGATGCGAACTCTCCACCCAGAATTTTTTGCTTCAGCAGCTGAATAACTAAATACACCTGAGAACAATCTTTTCTGCCAGAGAACTTGATATCTTTAGGCACACCAGCCCTGAAATCTCTAAAATCGCATGTCGCCCATTCGATAAGGAAAAAAACGGAGCAAACAAAGGATGTGCTTATAGCCCCAATCCATCTCAGGGATGATCTTAAGCATGGGCTGACTTCAGCAATCCAGGTTTCATCAACGGCTCCATTGCAAAGGTCTTCAAAGAGATAACAGTAAGCAGCTCTGATATCTCCATCCGACAAAGCTTTATCCAAGGCCTGAACAGCTTTAGCCACGTTATGTTGAGGATAACCAGCGCTAGCTATCTTTGCCAAGTCATCTGCACTTCTTTGAATGGTTGAAATGGTATAGTCAAAAGAAAGGAACTCAAACCGGGAATCAACTCCTCTCCCTTGAAACTGGGTAGAAATCTCTGCAGAATTATTTCTCAGCTTTTCCAGATTCTCATATGCCTTTGATGCATAGCTAACATCATTGGGTCCACACGCTGCTATGGAAGGAGGTAGAGGGAAGCAATCCGAAGCAACAAATGTGTCGGGTGCAGCAAGTACCAAGTAGCGAACCATCTCAATTAAAGCAGAGAGAGTATAAGCTCTTCGAGAGTTATCAACAAGATCGGATCCACCAGGAGCAGGTTCCTGGATAAAACGGACAGCAATAGATACAAGACTCTTCACATATGTCTGAGAGAGAACAATACTCTCTAAAACACCATATACAATGGGGAGTAGCAACTGCAAAATTTCAAAGACCTCTTTTTCCTGCAATAAAGTACAAGGGAAAATCACAAAGACGAAGACAACAATTCCACCTTGAATCAATAAATTAATCTATCTAGTAGCATACCTGTAAGTGCCTGAGAACCCAATCAACAATGAGATTAGGAAAAAGAAGCCCTTCAGCATGGTGACACTGTAGAAGACGCACCATGTACCACCATTTAAAATGCAGAGATGTTTCCTCACCGTAAAGACTAGCTGATCCTGGACTAATCTTCTGCATTGATCCGGTATAGAGCATCTGCGGCGACCTATCTCTAGTTTGCTGAGCAGGATATGAACTATTCCGTGACAAAAGTTCATCCAAAAGGGTTTGCAAATATTCGATAACATCTTTTGTCCATTGCTCACACCGAGAACTTTGTGTCTTGTCAGGTGTTCCTGAAGAAATAGCCGCAGAACTAGGTCGCACCTGCAAGTTGGAAACAAATATTGATATCCACCAACACACAGAGAAATCAATTAGAGATTATCAATTTATTGCCCAACAACGTACCTGGTGAAGATAAGTTACTTTTATATACCAAGTAGCTCTCAGTAATGGAACATTGTTTCTTATAAGGACTTCAAATAAAGCTTTTCTCCTATATACAGGAATGTTATCAGCCAAAGAGCGCAATCGTTTGTGCTGTTGTGACAAACTCTGAGAAAAGAATGAGAGCAAGAGTGAGTTAAGTATTCAACTTTAGAAAGATCTAATACATGTACTTTCAATTGATCAGAACTCCCAACAGACCCACGAAGACTTGAAAATGTTAGTTTTTCCAAAAACCATCAAATTTCGAGAAATATTTATGAAATGGAAGTTATGCCAGAAGTATGGCAAAAAAACATGGATCAAAAGAGCATCATTAAAAAGTTTCGATAAGCATAATAATATGTCAAGATACCTCGATCCATTTTTTCTTCGTCTCCTCCCCACATGATCTTGGTTCTGGAAATCCAGGTTTACATAGAAGCGAACCAGAGAGAGGCACCCCATAGACCTGACCAGCCTACCATTTCAAATTACAAGCAATATGATTAGGAATGAAACCCTGAAAATTCTGCACAAAAAGCACATT
Organism: Noccaea bulbosa; assembly: GCA_900406535.1. Classification (NCBI taxonomy): domain Eukaryota; kingdom Viridiplantae; phylum Streptophyta; class Magnoliopsida; order Brassicales; family Brassicaceae; genus Noccaea; species Noccaea bulbosa. The sequence continues at coordinate 46,883 of OVBJ01000081.1, forward strand.
CCAAAATTGAAAAGAAATGAATTCAAAATCTCTAGATTACCTTGCGCTTCAGTGCACGAGACTCATTGATAGCTCTAAGACACTTTCTGACAGCCTTCAGGAAAGAAATTTAATTCAATTTCATGTGAAACACAAACAAACTCCAATAGAGATCAAGAATATAAGGGAGAAAACACCGTCTATAGTATCCTATACCATACCTCTTTGCACTTTAAGACGACAGGCTTAGAAAAAGTATGGACCTGGCTCAATATAATCTCTTCGGCTTCCTAAATAGGTCAAAGGCACAGAATCTCTATTAGAAGATGGCTATTAATGCAACAAAAACTAGTAGGGGTCAAAAAAACAAGAAAACATCACTAAATTCAGTTGTATGAATACCTTAAGTCCATCAACAGTTTCCTTGTATCCAAACTGAACATACTCTTTGGTCAGATTCTCTTCGGGAGAACTTGATGTTGGAGGATGAAAATCAGGCGGTCCTAGTCTGCAATGTTTTAAAGAAAGGTAAAAACCATCTAAGAAAGTAAATCAAGAAGGGAAAAGAGTCGACAACTTCATGCATTAACAAGCATCCAAGGAATTAGCATTGCGGAAATAAAATAGTAAAATCCCAAACTAGCAGAAGCCGGGATCAACTATAATGCGTAGATACAAAAACTGAACTAGGAATAAGGTCAAAGAGGAAGTACCGTGAATTCAGACCGTCCTTTTCACACTTCAACTTGTAGGGTGTCAATGGTGGTGGCCTCCTGCAGTAAAAAAAAAAAAAAAAAATGTAAATTCACACGTCTTTAAATGTATCAATATATAAAATGCTATGTAAGGACTTCTTTTTCTAACAACATGCCTGGAGTTTAGCGAGTAGTTTCCAATGGAAGAGGAGGAATCAGCTCTTCCTGAGTCCCTAGCGGATGCACCACCTATAGCGCTATTGTTGACTGCACTAGTGCAGTTTGCAGCATGATACCTTTGCATCTCTCCAAACTATAACCGGCATACTGGTTCTGAGATCAACATACCATAATAAACTCTAAGAACTAATCCACATTCTAGCACCATAAGGAACTTTTTCATGGACTTCCACTTTTATTTGCAATTTCTCCTTACAGCATAAACTTAGCACTTAGGTCAGTGCAACACCTTTGATGGAAGCAACCCCTGAAACATAAAAGTACCCCCAGTGTTCAACTTACACTGAACTCATATAAGCAAATATAAAAACTTGAGGGCTTGAGGAAACTTGGCTTTAAACTATGAAATTCAGTTGTTTGAAATCAGGTCAAGATAAACTAGCTCACAACCCTACACAAACTGTCTATCGCTTAAATCGCGTAAACTCTTGGCATTCTCTTCAAAATTTAAGCCGGAAACATTCCCTATAACACATATCACATCGAATGCAATTCTGAGCTTAGCATGATACAAGAACCACCCAAAGACACAATTTTACAATATGATGAAGAACAAAAGGTGATCACTTGAGTAAATGTAAACTAACCCTTATTAAGCAATCAAACGCCAAGACATACGAAGCCATTTATGAATAACTACCATGAGAAAATTTTCTAAGAATGAAACAGAACCAGAATTAAATTTGGAGGCTCTATCTAAGAAGAGTGTATTCCCGGTTGAAAACACACAAATCAATTTAGCTACGAACATAGCAGAGAAAGAAAGAGAACAACAAATCCAGATAGAAGCAGAGGAAAATCTACTGAATATGAGCTAGTAACAATCACCGTAATCAAATTTACCAAATCGAACTACGTGAGCATATTAAACCATACGATAAACATACAAGCTAGGGTTTCAAATCGGAAACTAACCAATAGGAGCTCCAGATGACCCCACAATCCGGAGCGCACGAAAGTTAGGGTTTTGACAGCAAATTCCGCGAATTCGACCTCGGCCCTGATGAGACAAGCTCGAAGAACCCGGAGATTCGACGAATCGAGGGAGAGATTGGAAGCAAAAGCTTCGAGCTTTGAAGAAATTGAAGGGGAAATCTAGAGAGCGAGAGATTCACAAAGGGAGAAGGAAAGACGAAACCAATTTTAAAAAAAAAAAAAAAAAGCCCCACAAGGAGAAGAAGAAGACGAAGCAAAGAGTCTTCTTGGGCTTCGTTAAACTTTGACTCTTTTTCAATCTCTCTTCTTCTGCACTTTTTGTCGCTTTTGGTGTAATGGCGACGACGAATACGAATGCTGCTGTGTTAATTTCTTTTCGCAGATTTTTGGATTCCGTAAAATTGGATGAGGAATTGTTTCGCGAGCTCGAGGAAGAAGAAAACAAGGAACAGAACAACACCAAACACCAACAAGAATCGAATAGAAGCAGCAACAAACTCTCTTCGATTGATCGACGATTGAATTCGATCTAGCACAACACTGTTCTGGTAAGAAAATCTTAACCTTTTTCCTGCTATTATATTTCCGATTTTGCCCTCGAATTTCTTCCTCTGCTTGTCTCTTATGTTGCAAGGGTCTAAATGGTATTTAGTATACTAGTTTGACATGATAAGCAAACAAGGGTTTCGTCTTGTGATACAATTTTCATTTTTATTTTTACTTTTTATGTTTTAATAGATTTTACCATTTCGAAATTAAAAACTTTGCTTAGATCGATTTCTAGCGACTTTTGATGCTCTTTGCTCTTATCACGTTTTTCCTCCTGTTTGTGTTGTTGTGTTGTTGTAACAAAAATCTTTGGATGAAAAAAAAAAAAAAAAAGATCGATTTTAGAAACACTGGTTTAAAGAGTTTTTTTTTTTGCAACGGTTAAAGACTAATCTTTATTGTAAAATAGTGTTGAATTTTTATTTTTTTCCTATATTTATATCTTAGAGCAAAATTCACAAGATTCATGTTCAGAAAAAAGTGTGTAGTTTTTTCAAAAAAAAAAAAGTGTGTAGTTGTTTTTCTATTAAAGTTACGGTCTTTACCATTAGTGTTCATTCTTTTTGTTATTCCATGCTCTCTGATTTATTTAGCCTTCAAGGAAACAATGCTGACTGTTGCATTATACGATCCAATTATGTTATTGATAGATTCTTTTTTTGATAAATTCTTACAACTGTTTTTTTTTTTTTATTCAAATGTAAACTGTTTCGTGAGTTTCACAATTTAGTATGAACATTTCATTTTAGTTTAGTTAACTTGTTTAAAATCTATAATCATTTTAGTTTAGTTAACTTGTTTAAAATCTATCTTTATCAGGTGTACTATCTATTGTGTCCACATAACCAAATCCCATCACAACAAATGTTATTCACTAAGTAGGGCATAAAGTACAACAACTACAAACATTATCCAAAACTTTATATAGGGTATCATGATTCTTAAATTTTATTTCTCCTTTGAGTTAAAAAAATCTCTACAGATTTAAAATCTGCAACCCATATCTTTAAAAAATTTCATCAACAAAAAAGAATATACTTTAAAATTGTCAGTTCACTAGTGTCAAAGCCAATGCAGTTAATGTCACATTTGATGTCTAACCAGTTTCCAGCTTTGGCCATATCTTTTCTAACTATTTGATCCAACGCGTGAGGGAGTGGCAATGGTAAGAGATGCCAGTAGATTTTGACGGTAGAGAAGGCTCGGGTTCTTGGTGTAACAGATGAAGCCATGAGAACTTCATTGATGCAGTCAAAGAGGAGCTCATGGTCAGGACAAAGCTGGTTTGGACAGAATGGTATATTGCTGATCAGTGCTGGTTCAAGAAGCTGGTCAGAGAATTGCGCCTTCAGATAGAGTTCTTCAAAGTCTGACTCTACTGCGTCCAAGACAGTCCTTACATACTTAAACACCAATTCTTTGTCACTTGTGATTGTTTTGTCAGAATTTTTCGCTGCAGAATCTTTCTCAACAAAGTGGATACACCAAGGTTGGACCTGTGCTTCATCTGAGTCGTAATTATAAGTCAATGTTTTTGCTCACAATGAACAGCTAATTAAGTACTAGAATCCAAGTCTAGTAGTAGATGCTATGATCATTTTTTACATACCAGACTGAGATTGCAGTTTTGATGGGCTTATATCATCTTCAATGAAGAGTGGCTCAAGAACTGATATTGGGCTTGACCACTCCGGAAAATCAGTATTAGCTGATCTATAATCCTCACTTTTAGCTAAAAAATGAGATGGTGAGGCCACAGAGGAAGCCAATGTTGGTTGGCTCTCTTCATGAGAGATCTGTAGAAGAAACAAAGCAGCAAAACCAATTTAAGTCTTCCATCGTTTCTTCATTTCAAATTCCATAAATATGATATTATATAGGGCTGAATCAAAATGAATTCCCTGTATTGGTCATTTTCCTAATTATCAGATTGTTTAGGATTTTCCAACTCATTGTCATTGAATCTATATTGAACAAGATTCCAAAAAAATAAAAATAAAAAGAACAAGATTCATCCGAAATAATCGTTTTCTATAAAAAAAAAAAAATAACTGATAGCAAGCAATATAAGCAAGGTGCGGAAAAAATCAAATCATCAGACTTTTACTGCAAAAAGGTGGTTTGATTTATAATAAATCTGGAATTTTTGTTTTGTTTTTTACATAACTAAAACTAGATGATTGCACGTGCCTAATGCGCGTGTGTATGATAAACTTTAGTGATTTACAGGTAGCAGCATTTGGAAGAGGCAAAAGTCGGTAGTGCTAATATGACCGTTTCTATCCGATGAACATCCCTAATATTGATTTGTGATCTAGTGTATAAGTAAATTTGTTGAGTTTACATGGAATTTAACATAATAGTATTATTCGATGTTCAAATATGTAAAGACTTATTTCGTAAACATGATTATATACAGGCAATTTAGTCTTATAATGTTTTTCTTTTGGCGTTATACTTTATATATACACTTCTTAGACTCTTAGGTTCATCATCGCATTTCCCTCTGCATCAAAGTCGAATTATATTCAAAAACTAATTTCCCATCAGCATGTGCTACAAAACATTGTGGCTATAACTGATTTTCTTCTTTGTATGGAGTGATTTTCTTCTTTGTATGGAGTTCATATTACGTTTGCATAACAACAATACCCTAACAACATACCCTATCTCTCAGATGTACTGTTTCATTTCTCCCCTATTTTCTGATTTAGGTACTTCTCATTTTATAATATTGTTAGCATTGTTGCTAATAAGTCGTTATAATATAAGCATATTTTTTTATATTTTATGTTAGTAACCATTGTAATTAAGCATTGTAATGAAAAATATAGATAAACAAAATAGTTGTATTAACATAACCTAAATTATAAAAACATATTTTTTTTGTTTTTTCTTCTAGTATTATATGGGTGCCACAGTATATATATATATATATATATATACATTTTATAAAATGAAATCATTATTCTATATATAATATTTCTTTACAATGTTAATTATAGGTTATTATTATTGGTAAACAAAGAAGCTGCAAATTCTAGATCATAACAAAAAAAAAAAGAAGATTAACATGAGCCTTGGCTTGATCTAGACATGGGTCCTTCTCACTTTTCCCTACCACCCAAGCTTCTTAAGCCTCTTTAAGAGTCTTTTAGTTTTACCACATCTTTTGTTTTCTTCTTCTTCCTGGTGTGCTTCCCAAGCTGTATCTGTGGGACTTGTACTTGTGCGCAAGCTAAGCTCCTTACCCTTGTTCTCTACAAAATTGATCACCATCACAACATATAAACATGTTCCTAGTAAACAGATAATTAATTCAGTATCAAGGAAGAAGAGTCTATCTTGAAAATGTGATCGACTGACGTTATTTATTTTTAAATTCTTTTGTCACCAAACGTAGCTTATATCGAGAAGACCAAAGCCGCAAGTCTGCAAAATAAAAAGAAAAACAGTTTATATACCAAAGTTAAAAGTTGTAAATCCAACAACTTTGATGAATTGTTAATAAGAGTTTATCTTTAACATCACTCGTGCTAACAATTTCACCAAGTATCTTTGTACGAACATAAAGAAAAAGAAAGTATGCCAATCAAAATTGATTGCTGTAATGATTAAAAAAACGTATAACTTAAAGGAAGTAACATATCAATGAAAACATCACTAACATTAGCTTGACTTTCAATCTCCGTAAATGGGCAGAAACTGAAGCTTTTGGGATATGATCACACGGCTTCAAATAAGAACCTGATTTTGTGAGGGTTTGTGGTTCCCCTGTAATCGCCTTCACAATATCACGACATGATCTTTCCTTCAATTCCTTTTTATATTTTTTAACCTATTTTCGTTTTTACAGAAGATTGAATCCTACTTCCATGTAAAAAAAAAAAAAAAAAACACATGTCAAAATCTCAATATTAGTAAAATTAAAGTTGACACATGTCGCGATCCTGTGAATTATAAAAATCCTACGTGTCACAACCACGTCGCGCGCATCTAACTTTATATAATAAGATAGATAGATTGATTGTTAAACACAACCAATTAACTCTGGCTTATTTTAAGTGTTGGTAGAGTCTGAGTGTTTTGCCAAATTAATATGGGTTGAGTTTTTGGTTCAACTGAGTTAACTTAGACTCTAATACATTATTATCTTCTCAGTTGAGTCTAATTTTTAATACATTATTATCTTTTTATTATCCTTATTTTTGAACAATTTTTATTTATTAATCCAATGGCATGGCATTGTACGTAAATAGATTATTTTTTTTAGTCCAATTTTTACAATGTATTTCTCAATTAGATGATAAAATGTTTCTTTGTAATAATTTTTAAATAATAAATAAGATATTATTTTTTTAAATACTAATATAGCATAACAAAATTAGGCCCACAAGCCATTTTCTTTTTAGGATTTCTTTATAAACGCGTGTAGTTAGCTCCACCACTTTTACGGCGGCGACACATCTCCTCTCCCTCCTCCAATCCACAGATCTAGATCCAACTTATCCGTTTTAGGTATCATGGCTGAAGATCTCAAGAACCAAGCATTGGCTAGAGTTGATGACATGCATTTACATCTGGAGGCTGTTACAGAGTTTGTGGACAACGCCCTCACAGGACAACAGCTCGATCGTGTTCTCCAGACCATGGAGACCTGCAACATAGTTGCTAACTCCATCATTAATCAGCCCCAACCACCACCTCCGCCCCCAGTTGCAGTTGTTGAGGACGAAGGTGGGATGGTCATCGACTGATCCGACTGTGATCTTTGTTTTGTGTGTTAAGTAATACTGTGTGTGTTATTTAGTATAAATTATGTCCCACCCTTCTAGTCGTATCTAACTTATCTATAGTCCTTCGAGTCGTTTGTTTGTAACTTGTCTTTTATGATTGTTGTGTGTTAGTTTTGTTAATTAAATATTACTTTATTTAAGTTAAAATATGTGAGTCTAAAATTATCAGTTATGCTTCTAAAAAATTACACCTGGTATTTGCTGGCTAATTAACCGATAAAACCATGGTTTGAACAAGATGCATCATCTGTTTTTTGACCAACCCAAGCAAATTTGCTTTAGCCAACACCAGTTGAGTTATTTAAATCGGACCTTATATTTATCTTGGTTATAGTCTGCTCAGAGAAACTCTTGTGTGGAATTCAATTTGACTGCAGCTATTGGATTAAGTTCTTGTGGTCACTTACACACACAACCAAATCATCTAATCAATTCCAAAATCGAAAAGTAGATTCAAACAGATAATAATCACAAATCCCTAAGTGAAAACAAAAACCCAATGCTAGAAGAGAACATATAATCAAAAAAGGTTCGAAATTTACCGAACCCAACACTTAACCTGATTTCTGGAAAGTTAGATGAAGAAGATTGAAGCCGAGAGAAAAAAAAAGTTTTAAGCCAACTGAAAACATTTTGGAATCTCAAATCCAAATGAAAAATCTCGTTTTTGTTTTACTCGTGTTTTAGGCAAAATTATACCATCAAATCCAATCAAATCAAAATCCTTTGAAATAACATCTGTTTTTAATGCATTTCAAAATACAACAAACAAATGCTCAATCCAATAACACCTGTTTTTAATCTGTGAATGTGAATGTGAATGTGAATGTGAATGTGAAATAAATACCGTCTCCATTACACCTGTTATTCTCTTAATACAGTCTCACCGTTGGAGATGGCCTAACTTTTTAAAAAAATCATCAACTAAAAAAACTTTAAAATTGTCACCAGGTCATACTCCAAATCCATTATACATTGTTATGTCAAATTCTGGATATATTACATACAAAATAAATCAATGAAATCAAAATAAAATAAAATAAAAACACTACCACAACTCACGCACAAACACATCATAATTCATATCCTATATTATGTAGTCAGTTTTCATGACCTTTACAGAACAAGGATGCTCTCAATCGGTCTTAAACTCAGCTGGAACCAGAGAGCGCAGTGTTGTTGAGGCAGTTGAGAGTGAGCTCTTCAAGTAATTCCTCGAGAATCACTTCACTAGTCTCAAAGCCAACGAAGTCAATGTCACATCTGATGTCTAACCAGTTTCCAGCTTTAGTCATATCTTTTCTAACTATTTGATCCAACGCGTGAGGGAGTGGCAATGGTAAGAGATGCCAGTAGACCGCTTCTTGAACCTCGTGGATGATGCTTTTGACGGTAGAGAAGACTCGGGTTCTTGGCGAAGCCCATGGAGGGCAACAGCATAACTCCATGAGAACTTCATCGATGCAGTCAAAGAGGAGCTCGTGGTCAGGACAAAGCTGGTTTGGACAGAATGGTATATTGCTGATCAGTGCCGGTTCAAGAAGCTGGTCAGAGAATTGCGCCTTCAGGTAGAGCTCTTCAAAGTCGGAGTCTACTGCGTCCAATACGGCTCTCACATACTTAAACACCAATTCTTTGTCACTTGTGATTGTTTTGTCAGATTTCTTCGCCGCTGAATCTTTCTCATCAAAGTGGATACACCAAGGTTGCACCTGTGCTTCATCTGAGTGTAAAGATGAGTCAATGTTTGCTCATAGTGAAGAACTAACTAAGTACTAGAATCCATGCTAGGATCTTTTCTTACATACCAGACTGAGATCGCAGTTTTGATGGGCTTATATCATCTTCAATGAAGATTGGCTCAAGAACTGATATTGGGCTTGACCACTCCGGAAAATCGGTAATAGCTGATTTGCACTCTTCAGTTTTATCTAAACACTGAGATGGTGAGTCCACAGAGGAAGCCAGTGGTGGTTGGCTCTCTTCATGAGAGGTCTGTTGAAGAAACGAAGCAGCAAAACCGATTTAAGTCTTCCACCATTTCAAAGTGTATACGAAATGATAATAGGATAGTGCTGAATCAAAATGACTTGCCTCTTTTGAGATGATACTGTCTCGTAAGTCACCAACCAAAGCAGAGCTTGATTCCTCTGGAACTATATCTATCTCATTGATAATCGTAACATCATCTGCAGAACCTGGAGGATTGGTTAATTAGTGTATATTTCAAAACAGAGTGAATCTTATTATTTTTACCTGCAGAAGAGCTTTGATCTTCTTTAGCAGTTCCATCCTCAATGTCAACACTTTTTTCAGTAGGTTCACTTGCGGTTGGTTGGAGAGGCTCGACAGAATTCTCAGGTTCTTTGCTTATATTGCAGCCCTGAGTATCAGCATCTTTCATCGCATCCTCTGGTTGGCTCGCATGATTTTCCTTTTTGATGTTCACAACATTTATGAAATCCGATGAAGCAGACTTCCTGTGTACAGCTGAGTTCTTTTCCAATCTTCTTCCCGGGCTGCTTAGAGGAGACAAGTACTCAGGAAGGGAGAGAATCCTTCCAAGAGTTCTTTGAACCTGTTTACTTGTTGAGTTGGAATTAAGATCTCCATTGTTTAACATCTCAGACAGATGCTTCTTGGCCTCTGTGTAAATGTTAGATACCCTTTGCTTTTTATCATCTTCACTCTGCTCTTGTGAAACTTTCTGAGGTTTCTTCAGAGATGTTGAAGGCTTTGCCATCCGCTCGAGAAAGAAATGATCTTTGGTTGGCACATTCTTCGGAAACCCTTCCCCAAACCCACCCTCGCGTTGCAGTCCCGGTTGCTCTTTTCTGATTGCTTGTTTCAGCTTCCTCTTGATCTCGGAGAGAAAGAAATGTGAACTGTTGTTTCTCTCGTTCTGCAGTTTGTTTCTCATCAAATGAGAATCAGGTAACGAACAACGGCTGTTCCCTGTGTCTGGACTTGAAAAGCTTGCTGATCTTGGCTTCAGAATGAAAATCCGGTCTGAAGCTTCGCATTCTTTGTCATCATCGATCGCTTCTTGCGGTGATGTATCCTTGTTCCTGAAAAAGCTAGACCATCTCTTATCAGCAAGAGAAGATTGTTCTGATGCTCCTCCGGTTTCCTCTCCTCCTTTCTGACTTTGACAGTTTTGTGAATCTTGAATGTCTCTTGGCACAAGTATCTCTGGATCTTGCAGAAGTTTGAGAAACAATTCTTCGTCCGATCCCAGAATCTGAAACACTTCCATCAAGTCTTTACATGTAAGGATTTCACTGTTTTCTCTTGGATGGTTCCCATGTAAAAGCTTCTGACTGATTAAAAACTTGACCAACTCCCTCAGTTTCTCCTTATAATCTTCGTGGTTTTGTTTCACCATCTCATTCTTTGTACTTCTTCGATGAATCTCGGAATAGAACTCTTCGATCATGTTATCAATGTCAAGACTTCTTGCAGACCCATGATGCTTCTTATTTCTACTATGAACTTCAGGCTCAAGTGTGTTTATATGGCTAAAACTATCGCAGCTGTTCTTGCGGGTCTTGTTTTTTCTCCTCTGGTTTTTCCTCCTCCTTCCTTGGAGCTCGGAGTCTGATAACTGTCCTGCTTCATCAGTCTCTCTCTGCTTCTTGATCTCATTGTCATTGAACAACTCTTCTGCTATGAGTTTCTTCACGCTTGGCTTTATAATCGTAATTGTGACATTGCGTTCTTCACCAACCTTTTAACAGTTGAAGAAACAACTAGAGATTAATCCACAAGACAAACAAAAAGAAGAAGAAGTTAAGGATGTTTCAAATAAGGTTAAAGCTTACATGCGTTTCTTGAGCATCCTTGTCAAGCTCACTATTCCTAGGATTTCCAGCAGCTACAGAACAATTTACATAACTGTTAACCAAAACAAAACAAAACAAAAACTCTTTCACGAAACCAAAAAATGCAGCCAGAGACATGAAAGGCTTACCAAGCAGCTTATGAGCCAATGGTCCATGGCGGAAAGTAAACATATTCATAAAACCCCACATGCAGCCTAACTGATCCCTCTGCTGTCTCGCAGCTGCACGTCGTTGAGTTTTCTTTGCCATGGCTTTCTATAATGGCTCCTTTCTTAATCTTTCTCTAACGATCGATGTGCCTTAAGAAACACTGAGGCAAGAACAAGAAAACTATTAAGCAGCAACATATAAGTAGCAATGAGGCAAGAAACACCACACAGAACGCTGACAAATGACAACTCTTGTAAATTGTACTTATGGATAAAATACTTTAACAAATGCAGATCCTTGAGAAACAAACAACAAGGCCAAACATTTCCACAAGTAGACTTAATTATAAAGAGAGAAAAACAGAATTATCCTTGTGAAACACTGCAATTGGGATTCTTGAGGAGCAAATTAACATAAGAAGTAAAGGATCCTCTACCAATTCCCCAATCCAAATCAAACTCCTCTTACACTCTAATCATTGTTTACTTGTTTAATTAATGGTAACCAAAGGAAAGTAAGAAGAAGACAAAGCTTGATGATACACAGAAACTAGTCCATTACTTAAGGAGCAAAATCAGATACCTTTCCCTTTCAAAAGAGACTGCAGAGGAAAGTACCTGATGAGATTCTTCTCAACTCCAAACTTGCCTAAAGGGCAACAGGGACTGTATCTGGATTTCAGCTGGTTTTGCTTACGTCTGGGCAAAGCCATAGAAATCTAAATAAATTAAAATAAAGGTGTTGCAAGTTGCAGCAGAAGTAATGCTCAAACTAGTCCCAAAACTTCCTTTTGATGCCAAGATTCAGGGTTTCTGTCGCCGGACAAAACGGTGGAACAAAAAGAAGAAGAAGAAGAAGAAATTTTGGGATTTCTTTCAAGGCAAGGCGAGAGAGAAGACTAAGCAAATGATGTCTGAATCATTTCTCAAAGCTTATAGACTTGAAAGAGAGGACGACAAGGTGGCGTGTCTTGGTGCTTTAATCTGAAGCCACATTGTTTGATCTGACAACTTTTCCAGGTTTTGTCGAGAAACAGAGTTTCCGTAATCATACGATCAAATCAAAGGGGGAAAAAGAAAGGGAAAAGCTTTGATCGTGAATCAGAAATCCAGCTTCAATTTCCACAGTTGATCAACAACCCAGCAGAGAAAAACAAAAATACAAAATCGGTTCAACAAAAGAAATGAAAAAACCGTTTACTGTTCAACATTTCAAATAGAGAGAAAAGAAAAGATATTTTCTTTCATCCGTCTTGGTGTGGCATCTTTTGACAAAACAAGAAAGAGAGAGAGAGAGAGAAATATTAAATTGAAAGTGTCTTATCTAACGATGACCGACAAAACCATTAGTTTTCATGGAGGATTCTCAATTGGGCAAAGGCAAAGAGAAAAGTGAGAGAGAGATAATGGGAGAAAAATAAAATAAAAGTGGAAGCTTTATGCGAATTTTACAACCACAACGTCTCGTGGCCTTAAGAAGCTACAAAGGAGAAAAAGGAAGAACACAGTTGGAAAAAAAAACACTTTCATATGGGCCCATCTCTTCTTCTCTATTCTATGTTCTCTACACAGAGGAGAGAGAGAAAGAAGCTTTAGATAGAAGAAAAGTATTTGCAGATTTTTCAACAGCCTTCATCATTAGCCTCACTGGTAAATAATTGATCTCTCTCTCTTTCTTCTGAAAGCTCTGAAATTGAGACATTTGCAGTGAAGATTGTTGTTCTCGGAGATGATGGCTGCCACAGGGAGAAAATTTTAAAAAGGGCTTGAAAGAACAAAAGTAAACGTTAGGGGTCATATTGTAACAATTACAGAATATAAGGGTGTAAAGAAAAGTGGGCGCGGCCTAAACGGCGACGTAATTGGTGGATTCGCTTGGCTGTTTTTGATAATGGAGAACACGTACGTAATTTTTTGGGATTACACCAAATCCAAATACTTTTTTATTTCATTGACCAAGTCTTTAATCTCGAATGAAAATTAAATCATAGCGAATCACACAAAGATGACTTTATTAAATCAATAAACTAGTTTTGTATTGAATCCAATCAAACATGCGAGCATAAATGAAACTAGAGCTCAGATTTAGAGTTACAATTAAGCAAAACAAAAAGGAAAAATAAATATTATGTGGGGTTTGCTGATAAAGTTAAAGACAATGGTCCAACAGAAATAATTAGCTCGCATTGTCTGATTCATCGGTGGCATATTAAAAGTGGAAACCATATGTTAAATCAGATTTAATCGAATAGATCTTGACCATGAATCCGTTAGTTCCATTGAGTTCCTTGAAAGCAACTTCAATCAGTCGGGGACCAAAGTATGTATATGTACATACGTTTAAGATATCAATATATATATGTTAGTATATGTGTACACACACAGAAACACTCACAGTTACTAATCAGTAGACCCCTACACGATAAAGCGCACGCGCACAAACGTAAATATACACAAAAATATACAGAACAGATTCAGCAATTGCTACAAACGTGGCATTCTTTTTTTAGGTGTTGGAACTTATTGACCGACAAAACAGATATATGGACATAATTAAAATTGCTCCCATTAAGGAAATTATAGTGACGATGCCAGGTTTTTTGATAGTGGAGCATGTACTCACTATAGATATCACACAAGTTTGTATTACAACTTTGGTTTTAACACCGCAAGTAAACGATTTTGTAAGTGATATTTTCAAAATTCAGAAGATCATAAAAGTTATAACTCTATAAACTATCCAAGCGAAACAAATTAAATATATTCCACTTGTACTTGTGAGCTTATTTCTTGGTTGGATTATAATGGAAACTGAGGAATGTGATAAAGTTAGTAGTAGTTCAGGATCATGACTACTATAACTAGTACTAGTAGGGTCAATGGATGTTTCAGCTATATTCATCAAAAGTCATGGAAAAACTTTAGTTCGTAAAAGGTTAAATTCATTATGGAGCAACTTGATAGGACAATCTTGCTGACAGCTTTACAAGTTTCAAGGACGAAAATTACATGAAATATCTTTCAGTAGTAATGGGTTCTTCCTTAAAAATAGGGTTAATGCCAAAAGCAATAATCTAACCGTTGTTAATTTGTTTTTAATTACCGAGTTGTTTTACAAGATAGATAAGCAACACTCTAGCGGCCTTAATCATAATGTTTGGTGCAATTAAAGAAGATAATGGGTAAATAATTTTCTAAACCAGTCACTTTACTTGACGAAGTTAAACCGAAGAAACAAGTGGCGTTCTGAATTTATCACAGGCCGCCATTTATTGGGCCTTCTCTCCGATAATGGGCTCCAATCCGTGTTTCTGGGAAAGCTTGAAGAACACCGAAAGATTTTAATGGGAACCCCGTCTCCGTCTCCGTCGCCGATCAAGGTGGTTAGAGAGAGAGTCTGGCATCGATATCTAAGATCTTACTCTGCAACTAATATATTATCCCCAAAGTTGAAGAAGGCAATCTTTGAAAAGCGAATGGGGATGCTGATTCTTGAATCGACTTGACTTGGAGACGTTTATATTGCAGGTGAGTGTTTCTCCGAGTAGTTTGTAGATAATGATTTTCTCATAGGCACCAAATTATATATATATATATATATGTAGAGGCTGATAATCGGATTCGTAAACAATGGAATGGAGTCCTGAGATCAAAAGCCTATAGAGAAATGTATACATGCTTTTGAGATCAAAACAGTTGTGGATTCCCAAATTATCCGCTCTCGGCCTTCTCTTGGACTCTGATGAATGCAAAGATTCAACCGAGAAATCAATCACTGTGAACAACTCGGGTCTCTCCTTGAGATCTTCTACAGCGGAACCTTGAGCCATGACACCAAACACATCCGATCACTCTATCTCGCTGCGGACAAGTACGACATTCCATATCTCCAACATGTTTGCAGAGATGTACTAATCTCGTCTGACAATGTTCTCGAATCATCCAACTTTCAACTATCCCTTCCGATGAAATCCTCGTGAAAGCTGCCATAGCTTTCATCGCCACCCCAAAAAACTTGCGTATAATTTAATTTCATTTATTACCACATGTTTGAATCATTTACACTCTAGGCTTGAAGATCACACGAGGCTGTTTATTCTCTTCCAGAAACGTTTAAGCCTAAAGTGAAGCCACTTTTAGATTGGTCGGTTTAGTATTTGCAGTTTGAGCAATGGGTAATTCATAGGCTATGTGTCGGTTTTACTTATATTACTTGTTGAGCAAGTGTTTTCTAAAGTTATCTTCTACTAGTAATCTAGTATTGTAAGATTTTAAAATTCTGACTTCTAATTTCTTTTTTAATAAAGCACAGCCTGTATGAATCTTCGTGGACAGTAAGAAAGAAAGAAAGAAAGAAGGATTTGTCTAGAGGAAGAGTAGATATCTCATCTGTATGTGAAAGAGAAAAGGTAATTAAAAAAAAAAAAAAAAAAAAGAAAAATGAAAAGTTAAATTGNATTGTGTGAAAACAAAATAAATAGAAAGAACAGCAATGTAAGTGCACCATAGTCACAAAGTCCCTCTTACAATAAGAGATGACAAGTAAAAAATCCTCCTTGTGCAATGTAAGTGCACCATAGTCACAAAATCCCTCTTTCCCTTTTATCTCCAATCAATTTTTTTTTTGTTTGATTGATTTTCGAACATGGATTTTGATACCCGTTGGTTGGATTTCTTTGTTGTTATATGTGGCTGAGTCGAATCCTTGGATCTATTCTCATTTTCCAGTTTTTATGCTTTGATCTCGATGATTTTCATCTAGGGTCATGTGAGATTTAATCGTTATTGTGTTTTCTCTCTCTTTTCTCGCTATATGGATAATCACAAAATAAAACTGATTTTGTAGGAAAACAATGTTGAAAATCTAGAAAGAGCCAACTTCGGTCTATATGTAATCAAAAATCTCCTCACCGATAAGTCGCTTTTTTCCTAAGGTGTTGCCTCCAAGGTTTGGACCAAAAGAGAATTTAAGGAATTGAAAGCTTTGACCGTAGAGTCCGTAGTTGTTTTTCATATATAGTATGATTCATGAACTTGAACTTGAACTTGATGAGTACATCAACCAGGTGAGTTGGAGTCCGTACATATTTGTAAATTCAGTTTTTTTTTTTAATATTTTGTATCTTAATTTTGGATTTGTTTTCTAGGAGACTAATTTGGAAAAATTACAGTCTACCATAAGCGAACTAGATAGGATCAACAACTATCTTTGCCCAGAAGAATTAGCAGTGTACAGATTGTTCTTCTCTTTACTATGACTCTCTCTCTTTCTTGTTTGTATTTGTCTGTAGTTTTAATTATTTGACCCATTTTTATCTTGAAACTAAATTATGTAACTGAATCTGAAATATTTTTTTTTCCATTTATACAAGATACTTTAAAAAATCTGAAATGAATATACCCACACGACAATCAACACCCAAATCATTGTGAGGAAAACGGCCAATTCGTGCCTCAATTAAAATCGGAGGTTTCGTTGTGTACCTCAACTAAAAAGGTGTACCAATTCATACCCCAACTACAAGAAATCATCATTTTCATACCCAAACTAATCATTTCTTGGCCAAAACGAGCATTGATTAATGGGGTATTGGTCAACGACAAACTCCTTTAACAGAGATGACTCACCTTGACACATCACCTACCACGTCTCCGAAAATAAGAAAACTACTGTTTCGAGGAATTGAACCTGTGTCCTCAACGTCCAAAGAATACACAGCTGGCCATTATACTACATATATATATTGTTGTAAACATTTACATCTCACATATAGATATAATGAAAGTAATCATACATGATCTTGATGATTTTGTTCAAATGTTGCAGATTATTGATTCTCTATTTTAACAATCATAACTCGAATACTATTTAACCGTTAACCCGAATTAGTTAAATTTTTGGATTTAAAATATTTTTAACCAAAATTCCAATATAATTCATTTAAACTACTAAATTTAAACTAATAAATTATGATTTATGTTCAACTTGAAGTTCTCAATCTAAAGAACATGGGTGGGACATTTTCTTTGTTTGGTCTCCTTTTGGATCTTCATCTTAAAAACATTTTTTTTTATTCTTATGCAATTTTAAAAATTTCTGAAAAATAAAACTAAGAAGTTATACATGCATTAATTAAATTAAAAATAAAAATAAAAACCATGTGGTTGCCTCCCACAAAGCGCTTTGTTTTACGTCATTTAGCTTGATTTTTTTTTCTTAGGCTTGAGGTGCATCGGCTAAGGGGATGATTTCTTCTTCTCCCTTTTCTGTGTTTGCTAGGTAGGGCTTGAGTATTTGGCCATTGACGGTGAAATCTCCTCCACTAGGATCCCAAAGAACCACTGCTCCATATGATTTCACTTTTTGATCTTGATTGAGCTGGACCATCTTGAGCAGAGCTTACTAGGAAAGAGCTTAAGTCTTGAGTTAAAGAGTAAAACATGGTCATTTAGAGGAAGGACTTAGAGCATATGCATCGTAGAGATGGGAAACATCTCTTTAAATAAAAATTAAATAAATAATTAAATATTTAATGATGTGTCAAAAGTGGAGTCGGTTCTGTAGGAGACAGTTATAAAAACATCTCTGAACAAAACTCTACACGTGTCACTAGGTTATTGGTTGAATTTTTGTTTTTCTTTTTATCTTTTTTTTTTTTGTTATGAAAAAATAGTTTAGAACTTTTCTTCCATTTCTTTGATGCGGATGCCCTTAGGCACTATCTTCCTGTCATGAAGCGCCTTAGTTCTCACCTTGTATGTATGGTTGTAATCGAACGTATGTCGTATGTTCTAACTTGATTGGGTTATACATTTATAATAATCTTAAAGGACACGGAAACAAAGAAAACATGGCAGATAATATACACAGAGGATACTAAGCTATACAGAAGTGCGTTTAGGCCCTCTCCGTACATGTACATAGGTAGGTCAAGGTGTTAATAATCAATTCTTTTGGAGTTTCCTTTATTGACTGATCTTGTTGTTTGATTATATTGAGAGGCAGTGAAATCAAAAATCCCTTCCGATGAAATCCTCGTGAAAGCTGCCATAGCTTTCCTCGCCACCGCAAAAAAACTTTCGTATAATGTATTCCAACATGTTTGAATCATTTGCACTCGAGAACCCTAGTCTAGGCTTGACGTTCACACAAGGCTGTCTATGTGAGGTGATAAATCACTTCCAAAACCGATTAAACCAAAAGTCAAGCCACTTTTAGATTGGTCGGTTTAGTATTTGCAGTTAGAGAAATGGATAATTATTATGTGTCGCTCGTTTTTACTTATTAAATGTTCAGCAAGTGGTTTCGAAAGTTATCTTCTACTGTATTGTTAGATTTTTAAATTCCCAGTTCTATATCGTCGTTAAAGGAGTATTTCGTTATAGGCCTATAATATAAACGAGTCGGGCTGCTACTAGCATTACGAATTTCACTGTAGTCTTTTAAAGTCAATCCTAATCCTAACACTGAGTATTAAATACTATTGTTATGAGAACTTCCACTGATAATTATTGATGAATGAATGGAGTTACAGAGACAATGAAGTTTGAGCTGTGTGGAACAAACAAAAACTCAAAATATGAAATAGTTTGTTTCATTATTATTATTCCGCTTTCCAATATTTCTCGACATGTACTTTTTTTACCATTTCGTAAAACTAGTTAACACCAAACCAGGTCTACAACAGAAAACGAAAAAAAAACTGAAATTGCTAAAACCACAAGTTCATTTTAAATTTCCGAAGCAATCATATGCTTGGTAGTTGTTATTAATAAGATATCATCATTCACAATTCAACGAGGAGAGGATGTCATATAGACAAATCTCATATATACGGCTTTGGTCGGGACCGTCCCAGTAAAACAAAACACATGTTCAACGAGATTCAGTCTGTCTTCTGCAACGTGTCGATAATATGTTGGCTGGACGGTATGTGACTATGCACTGTGGTTGCGTTTCAAAAATGAATACGTCACACTTAACTTTCCACAATTATTCAAAACGTCTTTTTCACAATACTGTAATCTAAATGAAATAAATAAGAAACTCCTCCACATAGTAAATTAGTCATATTTATAAAGTCGAAACTGGAAAATCGAAGGACAAGAACGAGTGTTGTTGGCTAGGCAACGAAGCATGTGATCACAGAGAAGCAATACTCATCTCTGAGCTGTTCAAACCTTTTACACGTCAGCACCCGAAATTGGAAACTTAATTCAAATAATTGAATTCTATCCTCTGATGTTTTTAATCAGACCACATCGAGTTATACTATCATCTACAGTGATTGATTAGGAGATTAGCCAGATTTATATTGTAGTTATAATTTTGTTCAGTAATTCTGTAACCGTGATTTTTTTGTAAACCTATGCTTACATCTGATTTTATGACCTTTTTGTCATTATGTTTTCTGGAAGTAATGGTTGATTTTTGAAAGTGTGGCACTGTATTCCAAAGATTATGACTTTTCATAAAGCTGTCATTTTTTCCTCCAACGGTCCGATAAGTTTTGCATTTACCGTTTTAACTCTTAACTATTGGACTCCTCCAAATTTATTAGATTTTTATTACCGTCCAAAAAAAAGTGGAACCCACTATCTTTTTTTTTTGTGGCGAGAAAAGAAGAAAAGACAGGCCAGATTATTGTCTTTATCCGAGAGCACCTCTCGGTACGTTCCAGAACACTCCTCCATCATTATTTATCTTTACAATACAAAATTACCAAACTATTCATTTACATAATTTATTCAACCAATCAACCATCAACACAGCGGGTACTATAGTCTATAGTCTAGTTGACAAAAAGAGAAAAGAAAACGAAACTAGATTACACGTTAACTAACTAAACAACATTTATAATTGTAGTTACTAGTATCACATAATTACATGTTGAAAACAACTCATCTGGTGAAAATAATTAGGACGAATTTGTCACAGACTAAGCTATAATTTCGTGTCTACAAGACACAATCAGGTTTACAACGATCACAATAAGTAGGTGATCACTATTCGTTATACTAGTTGACAAAAAATGAACTATTTGTTATACTATTGAGGATTTTCTGTCGTTTCTGAAAATACAAAAATAAATAAATATTAGATTAGTGTTTGGAGACGTTAGGCATTTTAATATTCTATAAAATCAGTCTCTATCCACACCACACTGAAGAAAAAGAGAAAGCTCAAAACTTTAACCTTGCTAGAGAGAGAGAAAAACCCAAAGAGAAAGAGAAATGGAGGGCAAAGAAGAAGATGTGAGAGTGGGAGCTAACAAGTTCCCGGAGAGGCAACCGCTCGGAACATCGGCTCAGTCCGACAAGGACTACAAAGAGCCGCCGCCTGCGCCACTGTTCGAGCCCGGAGAGCTGAGCTCATGGTCCTTCTGGAGAGCCGGAATCGCCGAGTTCATAGCTACTTTCCTCTTCCTCTACATCACTGTTCTGACTGTCATGGGAGTGAAGAGAGCACCCAACATGTGTGCTTCTGTTGGAATCCAAGGCATCGCTTGGGCTTTTGGTGGCATGATCTTCGCTCTTGTCTACTGTACTGCTGGAATTTCAGGTATAAACAAACAAAATTCATGGCTTTAGTTTGCTTTTTTTTTTGTCCATGGAAGTGTCTGGTGGGTTCTCTGTTTTTGTTCTGTGTTATTTGCTCTGTTTGATTGTTTCCCTTGATTGCTTAGATTTATGTAGATCTCCACCATATCTCTTCGTTATTCCAGTTTCTTTCTCCCAGAAGCCTATTAATTTTGTAATATCTGGAGAATGGTTCCCTGTTTTGTTACTGGTTAAATGCTCTGTTTTTAGTGTCAAGGACGAAAGCATTTGAAAGTAGGGATTTTTCTAGATCTCAAGAAATCGTTTCCGTTTCTGGAATCCGTAATCTTAGGTTCTTCAAATCTGTAACTTATGATTGTGTATGTGTTTCAGGTGGACACATAAACCCTGCGGTTACATTCGGACTGTTCTTGGCTCGGAAGCTGTCTCTGACCAGAGCAGTGTACTACATGATAATGCAATGTCTCGGAGCCATCTGTGGTGCCGGAGTCGTCAAGGGTTTCCAGCCAACGCCGTACCAGACTCTCGGTGGCGGTGCCAACACCGTCGCTCCGGGCTACACCAAAGGGTCTGGCCTCGGTGCTGAAATCATCGGAACTTTCGTTCTCGTCTACACGGTCTTCTCCGCCACCGACGCCAAGAGAAGCGCCCGTGACTCTCACGTCCCGGTAAGGACCCCACTTTCCCGGTTTGTTAATTTCCAGCTGTCCGGTCTACTGATTTTACTGGTTAAGTTTCTAGTAATGAGACAATGAAATCCGGTTTACGACTTATTTGTAGATTCTGGCGCCACTCCCAATCGGGTTTGCAGTCTTCTTGGTACACCTGGCGACAATTCCGATTACTGGAACCGGAATCAACCCAGCAAGAAGCCTTGGAGCCGCCATTATCTACAACAAGGACCAGTCTTGGGACGACCATGTAAGTACAAAGGACCACCACTCAATACGAAAATAATAACAGTTTTACTTCAATTTGTTACTATTTTAGATATAAGTTTTTGAAAATTTGCATTTGTGTTGTTGCAGTGGATTTTCTGGGTTGGACCATTC
Organism: Noccaea bulbosa; assembly: GCA_900406535.1. Classification (NCBI taxonomy): domain Eukaryota; kingdom Viridiplantae; phylum Streptophyta; class Magnoliopsida; order Brassicales; family Brassicaceae; genus Noccaea; species Noccaea bulbosa. The sequence goes on from OVBJ01000081.1 coordinate 68,682, forward strand.
ATTGGAGCAGCTCTAGCAGCACTTTATCACACGACTGTCATCAGAGCGATTCCTTTCAAGAGCAAGAGTTGAACACGATGAACAAGTTTTAACTGTTGAGATCTCTTCTTTAGTGTCATGTAATTTATTTGCTTATCTATCTAGCTTTTGTCTTGCAATGTATTTACGTTACATGGAGCCTTTTTTAAAAAAAAAACAATGCTTGGGATTTTGTGAAATTCTCTAATGAGCTTGTCTATGTAAGAATCTTGGTTTGTTTTATTTCTGTTTCATTATTCTACTTAATCCTCTGTGTTCTTGCTGGGTGTTTTGACGACTGCTCTCTACTTGCAACTGAAGAATAATTGTGTTCTCTTTTTCGCTAACATATTTGTTTCAGTTTGCGTTAATGGTCTCTCATTCTGGGTCGATATAAGAGCAGTAAATTTCGATCCATTTGTGAGCGATAGGGAGGCCCTATCGCGGCCTTTTGTATCTCATTTCTTTAATTCTCGTTGTATATATTTTCTTTTATCTACTCTAAAACTTCATTATTGTAAAAAATCTAATATGCAAACACTCGTCTTCATGATCAATATGTTTTGTTATAGTTTTCTCTGGTATATCCTCCCTCCATTCATTCGTAGCTGAAAATAAAAACATATGGTTTAGTGCAACGTCCTATAAAACAGATACACTGCGAAGTGTTTTACATAATTTTATACATTTAACATTTACACACAAAACAAATAACAAAAATTTTATACGATTATTTTAGTCAAACGTCATGATATCAGTCCGAAAATAGCAAATCGGATATGTTGGATAACGTAGCATGTGTTGATGAACAAACCACATCTACAAAAGTAATATCTTTCTGTAAAAAGTATATCTAAAATGAGAAAAATCATTAAAATTTTGAGAAAAAGAAGTAGCCGACTCACCAAAGTGGATTACCCACCGGATTACTCAATGCCTTTAAATTTGTCCGTTTGAGTTTGGTATACAGAATAAAGTTGGGGAAATTAATAAAACGCAGGTAGTCAAGCATCTGCATTTCTAAATGTACGTATGAGTGAGTATTTTTACAAAAATCAGAAAAGTCCTTAGAAATGTAAGTTGAAACAAAGGCTATATAATTATTGAAATATTGAAATATTAACAAAGCACTTGGGATACAGTTGGATTTCGTACTTAAATCTCTTATGCGATTAAGATTGGTCAGGCCCTTTCGATCGTGTCGGTTTTGGTGAATATGATTATTCTGTTTGTATAAGAAGTATAAATGTGCGGCTCAAGGCGGTGCAACTCCCAACGGTCGAATATTTTTGCATTAAGGATTGTACTAGTCTACTAGACTTATACCTTCCTATTTTTAAAATGTCAACGGATAAAGATCAAGTGAGAACAAGAATTACCTAATTATTCATATGATATATATAAGCGATATGGAGTCGGAAATGAATATCCAATGAAACGCTGGGAATTAACAAAGTTTTTTTAAAAAAAAAAAAAAAAAAAAAACCAAAAAATTCAACTTCGAATAAATCATTAGTCCACATATATAAAGATAAAATAGTTTAAATAGGTTACATGTACAATTTGAATTCGAAGTTTGAAAGAATATCGAGTGCAGCAGTGTCTCTACGAAACATGTTACTGTATAATAGTAGAACAAAGGGAAATATCGAATGCGACTGAGTCAACAATATGCATATCGAATGAAAGTCATCTTCGGATAATAAGTGGCACCCTAGACTTTATGTTGTTGTGGATATGACATGCATAAAAATAAAAGTAAATAACCCACTGTACTAATTAATATTGCGGCCTTGTATCTAGGTGAGCTGCTGAGCTACCTTCTTTTGTGTGATCATAACAATCACTCAAATTAAAAGAAGGAACGCTTTTTTGTTTTTCCTCATGAAATCACATTATCAATTTGTTTCACCATTCATGTGTAACGTATGATCTACACAGCATATTTTGAACAATTACAATTCGTCGATAGTTTCTTCAAGCAGACATGGTTTGAATAATTAAATTCGTTTTTAAAGTATTAGAAGAAGAAAAACGTGTGATTGCTGTGATTAAGATACAGAAGAGAATAAGGGTTGATTTTGTTACAAATGATAATTGACGGATATATTTAGATGAAATCTCATCTCATGGGGTGATAATTGATAAGAAAAACGTATAAGCCCATTTTGGTAATTTTACTGGTTACTATCTGCATTTAAAAGGGAACGTTCCCTCTCTTTCCTTCCGCATTCCTTTTGCTCTCTGCTTCCGTAAAACCGCCATTGTAACGAGAGAGAGAGAGAGAGAGAGAGAGAGAGAGAGAAACTCGGACGAGTGAATATGTCTCCGGCGGAGAAGAAGATTCCAAAATTTCCACCGATAACGGAATGCGGAGGCGGAGAGTATGGATCGATCGCCGCAGATCTGGACGGGACTCTGCTTCTGTCGAGAAGCTCGTTCCCTTACTTCATGCTTGTCGCAGTTGAAGCCGGAAGCCTTTTCCGTGGCCTAATACTGCTTCTCTCTTTACCGTTGGTCATTTTTGCTTACCTGTTCGTCTCGGAATCTCTGGGAATACAGATCCTCATCTTCATCTCCTACGCCGGCCTCAAAATCCGCGACATCGAACTCGTCTCTCGCGCCACTCTCCCACGGTACGGCCTCCATATCCAGATCTCCACTTTTTTTTTTTTTTTTTTTTTTTTTTTTNATCGATTCGGATGTTTTTTCATTGCTAGATCTGGGAATTAGAAACTCTGTTTCAGTTCGATTTTTTGAAATTGTTAGGTTTTATGCGGCGGACGTGAGGAAAGACAGTTTTGAGGTGTTTGACAAATGTAAGAGGAAAGTGGTAGTGACGGCGAATCCAACAGTGATGGTGGAGGCGTTTGTGAAGGATTATCTTGGAGGAGATAAGGTTTTGGGAACTGAGATTGAAGTTAATCCCAAAACCAAAAGGGCCACTGGATTTGTGAAGAAACCTGGTGTTCTTGTTGGTGACCTCAAGAGATTAGCCATCTTGAAAGAGTTTGGCGACGAATCACCTGATCTTGGCATCGGTGACCGGACCTCCGATCACGATTTCATGTCTATTTGCAAGGTACTATTGCTTGAATCTTTCACTCCGAATTAGCTATATTCTAATCGATTGTAGTGCATAAACTGATTGAACATTTTGATATAGCTAGAGCTAAGTAGTTATCCACAAATAAACTCAAGTTTTGTTCATTAAGACCACAAAAGTTGATTAGTGTCTAGATAACTTGAGAAACTAAGCAAAATTACCTAATGTTTTATTCTCTTGTGCAAGTCTTTTGCACTGATTCGTGCTTGCTTTGTATTTTTCCATTAATTAGGCTAAACAACCTGCTTTAACTTGTTGACTGGTTTAGTCTCAAATTGTCAATGCACGAATCTTCTAAAAATAAATAAAAAGGTTCATAAATGTACCCAGCCTATCACACTTCACGGGGGGCCCCTCAATTGTTTTATTTTATTTATTTTTGGCTTTCTACACCCAACCACCTACTGGTACCACCCACATTTTTGGCTGTCCATACTCCATTTAATGAACCAACATTTCATACATTAAAAAATAAAAATCGTAGTTTAGAGTCTTTAGACAATTTATTTTATTATGCTAGCAAGTGCTTTCAATTTTATACGTCTGAAATGAATAAATAACGTTTGAATTGTCTTACATATATTTTGTTCAAAAAAAACTTCATTCACATTTTTTGGTAATTAAATATAACAGAAAGGTTACATGGTTCATGCGAGTAAGTCAGCCACAACAATTCCCAAAGAACGTTTGAAAAACCGCATAATCTTCCACGACGGCCGTTTAGCCCAACGTCCAACGCCGTTAAACGCCATCATCACTTACCTCTGGCTTCCCTTCGGCTTCATCCTCTCCATCATCCGTGTATACTTCAACCTCCCTTTACCAGAAAGATTCGTCCGTTACACTTACGAAATGCTCGGAATCCACTTGACCATTCGTGGACACCGTCCTCCGCCTCCTTCCCCTGGAACTCCCGGCAACCTCTACGTTCTGAACCACCGTACCGCACTTGATCCCATCATCGTTGCCATTGCTCTTGGCCGCAAGATCTCATGCGTCACTTACAGTGTCTCTCGTCTCTCCTTAATGCTTTCTCCTATTCCTGCTGTCGCTCTCACCCGTGACCGTGTCGCTGACGCTGCCCGTATGAGAAAACTTCTCGAGAAAGGTTCCTACATTAATTCTACTTCCTTTGATCATCATTGACATACATTCACATTAATTATAACTAATTAAGAATTTGTTATATATATATATATATATATATATATTTGGGCACAGGTGACTTGGTGATATGTCCGGAAGGCACGACGTGCAGGGAAGAGTATCTACTGAGGTTCAGCGCTCTGTTCGCGGAGCTAAGCGACAGAATTGTGCCAGTGGCGATGAAGTGTAACCAAGGAATGTTCAACGGCACGACGGTGAGGGGTGTGAAGTTTTGGGACCCTTACTTCTTCTTCATGAACCCAAGACCGAGCTACGAGGCCACTTTCTTGGATCGCTTGCCTGAAGAGATGACTGTGAACGGCGGTGGTAAGACTCCTTTCGAAGTGGCTAATTACGTCCAGAGAGTTATCGCGGACGTGTTGGGCTTCGAGTGCACCCAGCTTACTCGCAAGGATAAGTATCTTCTGCTCGGAGGTAATGACGGCAAGGTGGAGTCTATCAACAACAAGACCAACAAGTGAAGGAACAAAACCAACAAGAGAGAGCTTCTTTCCTGTTTTAGTATTTAACCTATACGTGTCATCTTTATGGTTGTTGATTGGTGGAGAAGGGAAAGGTTTCATTTGAAGATGAAATGGTTATTATTGGTTATTGGACATTTCGACGGTATTTTTTTCAAATTTTATTTTGTTAGCAAACTATTTTGTGCTACGGATGTAATTTAGAGGTTTATGTATTTTTAAAAAGCATAATAATAATTCATAGCAAAATAACATTGGGCCGGATTTCAAACTCAAAGCCCAATTACCACGTGTCAGAATAAGTTCCTTGGTCATCTTCGGCGGTAACGGCTCAGATATTTTCCACCTAAACTACCGATTACACCCCTTCCATCTACTGTTATTTACCAGTTAGCCACGGGTATTTCTGACTGAAACGCGGGGGGTAGATTCGTAATTGGGAAACAACGGAGGTTCCAACGAGTAGAAGATGATGAGCCACGTGTCACCTTCTCGACCCCCCTTTCATCTCCTTGCCCGTATGGCCTATAGGGAATTTCCCGCTTCGTTGTTACAGACGAAGCATCTCTGCCTCTTCTTCGGTTACTCCGCATTTCTATGGCAGAAGCTTGAAAACTTCATTCTTTTGAGCTTTGAATTGACCTTTTGATTCTGAAAAGCGAGCACCATGGCCATCGGTGGCTTGATTTCAAACAGGAGCTTCGGTTCCTTCATCGGCTCAGGTAACGACTAACGACGACATCAGACCTGGATTTTTGTATAGCGATATGATTATCTTGTGCGTTGCTAATTGCTATGGCTTTAGTAAATCTCTGCACTAGTACGAGATTGAAGAATTTCATTTCATTTCATCTTTATCTCCAAAGTGATAGCTGAAGCCAACTGTTGTGGAAGATTCACAATGAAATGAATGCTGTCCTAAATCTCTTGTAGGAAATGGTTGTCACAAGGAAAGAGGAGGTAGTTTGTACCAGAGACTAGGAGGAATAAGTGGTAGGGATGTTTCCAACAGAGTTGTGCTCTGTAACACAAAACCAAATGGTACTATATCCCATCCATCTTTGATTTGATGCCTCTCCTCAATTCTGCCTTTTTTATCAACCAATTTTATTTACTTAGTTGTAGCATTGTGCCGTAATCATCAACCGAGGAACATTTTATCTCTGCAAGCAGCTAGTTTACAGCATGAACTAGGACACATGAAAAGTTTTGGATGTTTCCTTCAACCAGGGATAGGGGATAGTAGAATTAGGTTTAGGAACGATATCAATGAATATGGAAATAGCAAGACCAACAGATCTCGTGCTTACTACAAATCAGAGGAGTCTGATATCACAGAAGGAGTCGTAGACTCACTCCCCTCAGCGGATGGGTCAGCTGAAGCTGTTTTAGTTGAAGGAAATCTACCCAACGCAACTCCCTGGTGGCAGCAGTTTCCTAGACGCTGGGTCATCGTGCTCTTATGCTTTGCATCGTTTCTTCTCTGCAATATGGACCGTGTAAGTGTATGTATATATATATGTTCCTTCTCATACATTTTTCCATACTGCTTGTTTTACTGAATGAGGATGCTTGTGGGGCAGGTGAACATGAGCATTGCAATTCTTCCCATGTCACAAGAATATAGCTGGAACAGTGCAACTGTTGGCCTAATTCAGTCCTCTTTCTTCTGGGGCTATTTACTTACTCAGGTCTAAATAATTCAAACACTCTTCTGTTATCATGTGATCTTCTTATATTACAACTTGATCCTGAAACGTGCTCGTCTTCTCTTTGAGTATATAGATTCTGGGAGGTATTTGGGCAGATAAGTTTGGCGGGAAGGTGGTTTTGGGTTTTGGTGTTGTCTGGTGGTCCTTTGCCACAATTATGACACCTATTGCTGCCAGACTTGGTCTCCCCTTTTTGCTTGTCGTGCGGGCGTTCATGGGCATTGGCGAGGTTGGCCTCTTCTCTTATTTCTTTCCTCTTCCCTATACTTTGTCTCAGACATCTTCTCAGTGGTAGGCTCTGTCTACTTTTGGTACAGGGTGTTGCAATGCCTGCAATGAACAACATGCTTTCAAAATGGATCCCTGTCTCAGAGAGAAGCAGATCGCTTGCACTAGTCTATAGTGGCATGTATCTCGGTTCAGTTACAGGATTGGCATTCTCTCCTATGCTGATCACCAAGTTCGGATGGCCTTCTGTTTTCTATTCGTTTGGCTCCCTCGGAAGTATATGGTTTATGCTATGGCTGAAATATGTATGTATAAACTCTTCTCCATGACACGAGCCAAAGAAGATAAGATGACTTTTCAAACACACTTGTTTTGTTTGTCCTTCTTCTCAGGCATATAGCTCACCCAAGGATGACCCGGAGCTAAGTGAAGAAGAAAAGAAGGTCATACTCGGAGGTAGCAAACCGCGGGAACCCGTTACAGTCATTCCATGGAAGCTGATACTCTCTAAACCACCTGTCTGGGCTCTCATAATATCCCACTTCTGCCATAACTGGGGAACGTTCATCCTTTTGACATGGATGCCCACGTATTACAATCAGGCATGGAGTTTTCATCAGTTATTTCCTTATGGTTTTATTTATATTGTTACTTACTATTCAAGTAAAAAGAATCTTTGATGACATTGCCTGCTGCAGGTATTGAAGTTCAACCTCACCGAATCAGGGCTCCTATGCGTCTTGCCATGGTTTACGATGGCTGTCTTTGCTAATGTTGGAGGTTGGATTGCTGATACTCTCGTCAGCAGAGGTCTTTCAATTACAGCCGTTCGAAAGGCAAGAAATAGGCTCTTCTTTTTAATGTTCACTACATGTCTTTTTCACAATTTCTTCTAGAATATCCAAAAAGGCCAAACTTGTGAAAAAACAATCTTCCTATTGTGATACTTCTTTCTGCTGATAAAAAACAATTTTTGAATGTGGCAGATCATGCAATCAATTGGTTTTCTGGGACCTGCCTTCTTCCTCACTCAGCTGAGCCGTGTCAAAACTCCAGCAATGGCGGTTCTCTGCATGGCATGCAGCCAGGTATGTGAGGCATATTTGTTTGAGCTGTGACATAATAAGTTTGGAACTGTTGAAAACATGAAGAAGCCATTTCTGACTTTGCGCACAACTGCCGACACAACATTATTCTTCTAAGACTTATAGAAGTAGTACAACTATAATTGAACGTCCCAATTAATGCAATGTCTCATGTCTGCTTAAAAAAGCTGACAGTTGTCTGACTTAGAACCATGCATGAGTTATGTCCAGCTCCCGAGATTAAGACTCGTGTTGTCCCCTACAGGGCTCTGATGCATTTTCACAGTCGGGTCTCTACTCTAATCATCAAGACATTGGCCCACGCTACGCTGTGAGACAAGATCATCCTCTCCTTTAATACTTTTCGTCACCAAACAACTTTAATCTTGAAAATGATTTGCTTTAAGTATATAACACCTATGACGTGGATCGCAGGGTGTACTCTTAGGACTTTCAAACACAGCAGGAGTCCTCGCTGGTGTCTTTGGCACTGCTGTTACTGGCTACATCCTCCAACGAGGTCTCGTGTCTCTCTCTTTTATTGTACACTTCACATTCTTTATCTGCTTCTTTAAATTTTAGCACTATTTTTGCTTGGCTCTCAATTTCTCGGATTGGAAGAACAAAGATATTAACTAACGACCTTTTTCAATCTAATAGGTTCATGGGATGATGTGTTCAAAGTAGCAGTTGCACTGTATTTGATTGGAACTCTGGTCTGGAACTTGTTCGCTACCGGAGAGAAAGTTCTTGACTAGCCGCAGAACAAAGTGGCTAAATGGTGTGAGGAAAAGCTTTATATCCATTTTTTTACTCTGCTGTAAATTTGATCTGCTTGTAAGATCAATATCCAAAATGGTTCGCTGGCCTGTTTCATAAGGTAGCAAATTTAAATTGTAATTTTATTTTTTTGGGACTCTTTTTAAGCTTACGTTTTGATGGGTAGAAGAACAGTCAAAATGTAAAAGCTTACAAATTACAATAGAGAAAATCAACCAAACTTTTACCTTTAAAGAGTATATCGCTTACAAATTTCATATAACACAACCAAACCCAATTTTTAAAAATCTTTTACCTCACACAATCACAAAACCCAAACGAAAATGTATTATGTAAAATCAGTAGTATAAATAAAAATATTATTCACCCGCCAAGCTGTGACGCGACGTCTACACCGCAACCGCCACAGCCGCAGCATTAACGGCAACGCCTTCACCAATAACGCTGTTGCATTTTCCGTTAAGAGCCACGACGTCGTTTCTCTCCTTGGTTACGAGACTCTTCATGATCCCTTCCAAATCCCTCTTGTGCACGTTTACCAGAAGTCCGTTCTTCATGAACAAAGTCAACGACATCTTCTGCTCCACCTTGTGTCCCGGCGCCACCGTCAGCGTGTGCCGGAGCAAAACCGCCGCCGCGATCGTTTTCATCTGCAGATACGCTAGATCTTTTCCCAGACAGATCCTTGGCCCGGCATTGAAAGCCACGAATCTGTACTGATCGTGATTCACGAATTTCCCATCCTCCGAGATCCACCTCTCCGGCTTAAACTCCAGACAGTCCTCGCCCCAAGTCGACTTCATCCTCCCCGCCGCGTAGATCGAATAAGTCACCGACGATCCTGCCGGTACGAAGGTTCCGTCCGGCAGAATATCGTCGTTCACGACGTGCTTCGAGTCTTCCGGCACCGATGGGTAAAGCCTGAGCGTCTCAGAGAGCGCCGCCTTCAGGTAAACCAATCGGTCGACCTCGTCGAATCCTAAGGGCTCCTCCGTCCACGAGGAGACGTCGGTTCCACGTGTCTCGATCAGAACGGAGCATATCTCGCGGACGATCTTTTCCTCGACCGTTGGATGCGTCGTGACGAGCCAGAAGAACCAGCTCAACGCTACTGATGACGTGTCACGTCCAGCTAGGATGAAGTTAAGCGCCACGTGTCGAAGAAACGACTCACTGTAGGACTGGTCTTTTTTCTTCATAAAACGGGAGAGAAGATCGTCGTGTCCCTGGACCCCACTTTCTCGCTGACTCAGCAATTCTTGCTTACGTGTATTAATAACAGCGTCCAAATACCCATCGATCTCTCCCAAACTACGGGTCAAGCTGACTTCTAAGCCGAGCCCAAGCCATTTCTTGAGCCTCCACAGAAACTCCGGCAGAATAAACCGCTGGAGAGAAGCTTCCGTGGCTCGGTCGAAAGCCGAGGCGAAACCATTTTCGGGAAGTCCCGGTGCGCAGGTTCGGGTGTCTTTCCCGAACGCTAAACCGCAAATATTGTCGAATGTGAGACGTAGAACCAAGTCTTGGAGATCAACCGGCTCGCATTTGGTCTGAGCTGTTTCAAGAATCGGACAGAACCGGAGCTTAATTCCCCGGTTTACCCACCGACCCATGGCTTGCCTCAACGTCCTGTATCACCCAAAGTAAAATCCAAAGCCAATTCTTTTAGCCAACAATTCAGTAAGAATGCATGAATTATGCAAAAATGAAGATTAAACAGGCCGGTCCAGTTAAGGCTTCTACCTGGTGGTGAATTCGAGAGCGGCGGTTTTGCGCTGGAAGAGCCAGGTGTCACCGTCGGAGTTGAAGATGCCTTGGCCGAGGAAGTCATGGAAAACGGCTTGCCACGTAGGACCTTTAGGGTAGTTATCGAAGCGAGTCTTGAGCATGTGTTCAATGTTCTTGGGGTCGCACGTGACCGTCACGAGACCTTGCTTCTTTGCCAAGAAAGGCACGGCGCAGATACATGTCTGATACGTGCCGCCACACGCACGGAGGTTCTCGGTGATCCAGTCGTGCATACGGTCACGCTGCTCGATCAGACCCGGAAGACTGCCCAATACCGGCCAGACACGTGGACCCTTTAGCCATCGTGAGATCCGCATAAACCACAGCCAGTAAGCTGCGACGATCGCTACAAGCAGCATCGTATTGGATACATCCATATCTGAGGTCTGTTTCTCTCTCGAGATAGCAACAATTATGAGACTGAAATTGAATGACAGATTGAATGCAGGTAGCTAGATTCGATACAGAATGGTTGTTTTTCCTGGAAAATAATAATCTTTTTTCCAGGAATGTTTAAGGAATTTCGATGGTGTTTCCAAAACTGGTATTTGAGAGAATAAATCAAGGTTTAGTACAAAGGGATATAGTTTTCTTGGGAAAATTTATAGAGAGAGAGAACATGACATTAAGAAGAAAAATAAGTGGAGGAAATAAAAAGTGTTACTGCTAGCAGCAACCCTCATTAATGGAGACTGTTGAGAGAGTGTATGCTAATTGAATGGGATTTAAAAATTTAGTTGTCTTTGAAAAACCTCGTTTTGGTTAATGGTTTTGGAGATAAAATAAAGGCTGATCAGATTTTGAAGTCAAGAAATTAGTAAAAGTGTGAGAGTATATAGGGAAGAAGGGGGTACTCTCGTTTAATGTTGAATCCATTAAAAGAACTGTTAATTATTTATATATATGTGCATATATGTGTCTTTGTTAATTGCACTATACAACTAATAATATTCTATCTTATATTATTTATGTTGGGTGTGTCTCTGTGTGCCAGATTAAATGAGATTAGTTGAGAACTAAGGCACATAAAAAGATGGATGAGAATAAGAAGTAGTAGTAGAAAGAACAATAATTTTTTTATATTTTTTAACTCACATTTAATAAGGGTAACTAGAGCTCAACACATGTATAGTTAGGTGATGACATTAGGGTTTGCATGATATAGTTAATTATATGTATATGGTTACATTGTGAACTGATACACATTTTAGGTCTGACTTTGCAAGTGATCGTAAACCAACGATCACGCATTGTTGGAAAAGTGAGATTTCTCTTATCCCTTAATTTATTTGAATTTATGAAGGTTACAACATAGAAAATAGGAGACGTGATTTTTAATCTTCTCATTTTAGTTTATCAGTTTTTCTCTTTCGGGGATTTGGTAAGCAACTCGTGACTCGTTTATCTAATTTGCTTCTTTTTCTTGTATTGCAATGTTAAAGAAGATTTAAAGAGTGAATTGATTAACCCCACAAGAAAGAAACACATTAGATCATGTTTTTCTGTTTAGAACTTTCTGGCCACCCTATTAATTACATTTTTCTTTTTATATGATTTCCCTTATAACAACCCAACCAAGAATATTAACCAAAATTTGAAGAAGACAAAAGAAGATGAATTATGTACATGCACAAATCTCGAGTAAGATTAGATGCCATGGCATTCATGAGATGTGAAAGTCAAAGGGAGCTGACTTGTGTACTCTGCATATCATAAATACATATAATAATGTATGTGACAAATGTTTCACATATATACACTATGTGCATATTAGGCAAAGCAGGCAAGCATAAATAACCACACGCAGAGCAATAGCATCATCAAATATAACTCTGTAAAGGTGGCTGAATGCGAAGACCTTGTGATACAGTTTCCCTTTTCACCTGTTCTTATTTTATTGCAATATCTATACCTAACCAGTTTTCATATTGTAAATGGTTAAATTTAGTTTCTGGTATATATTATCAATTAATATTCATATTACTAAAGAAAAAAAATAAAAGTTTATCTAAGACTCCATCGAGTTGAGATATAACTCTGTATTTATATGTTAGTTTTCCTATGCATTGTATCTAGATATATAGATTAAGATCTTACATCTTATATGATTTTGTTTCTCAGTCTTCTAAACTGCATAATGCAAGAAACTACATTTGAACTCGAGTTAGTGTTGAGAATTCTTTACATAATTAATAATCGGAGTAAAAACGTGTAGCAGATTCTTATAAGATACATTACATATTTGTATTTGGTACTATAAGTACATACATTTTTGGTAATTTAGTATAAGTATTTTTCTTATATTTTTAAACAAAATCATATTTTCAAATATATATACACATTACACACATATATATATATATATTGACTCGTAATCTGCGAAAAAAGAACATGTGTGTAAGTGTAACAAAATGGAACACAAGTCACAACTGTAGATGTCAGATAACGAGTAGATGGCCAGCCAACTTCAATATGCAAAATGCATTTATAATTCTTCGTTGACTCTTTCTCTCTTTTATTTCCTTAGTGAGACAACTAAAATGAGGCGAAAAATAGACAACTATGCCAATAATGTTTTCCTATATAAATATAAATGATATACAAATGATGAATCAAGATTACGCATTTAATTTTCGGTGTTAACTTTCCTCCCAACCTAATTTTGCAAAAGCATTTACTATCGTAGCTGACTTATTATTATTTTTGGTTTTAGTTGACTTATTTTGATACCAAAAGTCCCAAAACATAAACCGAAATGGAAAATTTGAGAAATTTTACCAAACAAAAATCTAAAATCACTAAACGGAAAAAAATAATAACTTACTAGAAATCTAAAATCTGCTATTAGAAAATCTTCGAATACAAATTGTGATATTACATCATCGCATAATCGATAGAAATTTGTTAGAATTGTTGATTATTAGTATTTTATAATATTATTTTGTGGTTGCAAATATTTATTCATTTTGTGATTGTGTACTTTTTCTTTTATCAAATTATAAGGAATCACAATTTCTTTTTTCCTGGTTCCACGTTGAAAGATCATGGTGTAATAAGTTTGTCTTTCTGTTTTTATGTCAATTATTATTCAAAAATACACTCGTAACCAATTGTTGGTTACAAGTTCCAACGTGAGGTGTAGTGCCCACAGAATAAATAATACGGAGTATTGTTCTACTCGTTCTTACAAAATAAAAAAACATAACCAATTGTTGGTTACAACTTACAACTTACAAAATCATGATTCTGTATCTATATGAAAACAAGATATACTTTTTTAGAGTGAATTGTACGACCTAGCATTTTTTTGGCCATTGTAGACTTGTAGTGATGGATCCAGATCCAACGGATCCAAATATGAAAATCTTAAAATTCTAAGATATACGGATTCGTGTCATCCGGATCTGTTGTACAAAACAATATATTCTCTTAGAAAATTTTACTTTATAATGGAAACATGTGGAACAAAATTCCACTCAATCCGCAGGAAAAAAAGAAGTAAATATTTGTCCACAATTGCTTATAAAATTTTATATACATTTTCAAGAAGAACGAGTTGAACAAGATTATTTATTTTGTGGAGATATTTAACATATCATATGTTCCTATAAGCCTTCCTAACCGAGACTTGATGTAATGCCCTAAGAAGCAAGGTGACGATTTAAGATTTGATAACCAGATTCAAGAAGGGAAGGACATCCATATTTCTCTTTGAAGATTATTCATGTTTATGATTTGCAAATATTCATCATATAGTTTATGAACGTTTATACAGTAAACACTTTATACAGTAAATACTTTCAATTTTATAATCTAGTTTACAATAGACTTTTTGTATTTTAGTAACTATCTTACAAAAAAGTTTATAAACATGTTATGAATTTCTATAGAACTTAATCTCTAACCAAAACATGTTTGTTGGCTTCTTTCCTATCGAGTTTAGGTTTCAGGTGAATCAGAAAATCGTTGTGTTTCAAAGTCTTACCACAAAGAACCAGGCCGCTAGCTAAATCTAGCAATCGGACTAGCTGGGTCGGTCCGACATTTAAAACATTGCGACATCGTGAAGAACTTAAGACGTCAGGAGAAAGGAGACTGGCTCTAAATATTTGCATATAAACAGAGTTACAGAGCATTGAAATCGAATCCTTAAAGCTATTCCCACACAAAATAAATAAAAACAAAGCAAACCAATATGTACACATACCACAAATCCTGACCCAAAGCACGAACCATTCAAACACCAGACTTTACTTACCCATCATATTATGTTTTCTTGACACCAGAGCCACATACTACATACTCTTACTCTGTCATCAGAGCCACATACTCATACTCAAAGCAAATCACCTTTTGTCATCTTCGTTTTCAACTGTCGTTTTGGGAACTGACCCGGATGAACGAATCCCGTCGCTGTCCCCCGACAAACGCTTGTTTCAGTCGAGAGATCGGTCCTATCAACCTTCCAGCTTTCTGCAGCCAAATAGTGTGCTCAAAACAGTGACTTACGTAAGGGTCAACAAGTCCTAGACTGCTAACACTAATTGATCAGAGACATAGTATTTATTATATGTGTTAAAAATGATTATTAAGAAGTGATTAAACCAATACCTCGTTTCCAATGCTTGAATCCCACTTACGCTGCAAAATCTGCCACCTCTCTTGTTGCCAATGTTGGCCAAGGATCACAATTCCCATTACAGCTGCAGCAATGAAAATGGACCAAACTGTGTTGGTTTCTTTGGCTTGTGACATCAAAGACGCAGCGCTTCTTTTCCACCAGGCCTCGCAAGGTGGGACATTTGCTACTTCACGCTTCTCGTCTTTAGTAGGATTCGGATCAGGCGAAACATCACATGGAGTGAGCGGCTCGGTCGGTTCGTGAATAGGCTCGTTCTGTTCATAGACATGTGATCCACCAAAAGCTCTTTCATCATGCAGAGAACTCTGGTAAATGTTTTCTTCTCTTTTGCCTCTCTCCTCGAAAAACTCGAGTCCTGTAAACTCATCTGATAGATTCAACCCTTTGAGAGTCAGAACTCCATCTTCCTTCCCCTGAGACCCGGTTTCTTGTTCCACAGAGAATCCAGAATCCATCTTCTTGCTTGCCTTACCTTGACAAATCTCGGTAAGCTCGCTAGGCTCCGTGGCTACGTCAGTTTGTGGGAAAACAAAGTGGCGAGACATGTATAGAGGATGAGATGTCTCTGCTTGGTAAGCTTCCTTGTCATCATCTTTCAAGTCAACTTCTTTGGGACCAGGAGAAGCAGCATAAGCTGAAGCTGTAAGTGACACAACTTCCCAATCACTTCCACGTGTAGTGTTCTCACCTCCTACTTCCTCTTTCTCAGCCATTGTCGTTGAGATTGTAAACTACAAAAATTTGAGCAGCCAAACAATGAACCTCTGTTGTCACAAGTCACAACAAGGTTTAGTGGAAGTTATTCATGTATCACAAAACCATGTTGGACAATCTATGTAAAAACTTGAGTGAATTAGCATGGAACTCTGTCTTTATGTAAAAAGTTGACCAAATTATGTGCAACTTCAGTACCATGTTGGACAATCTATCTGATCCAATGACGCGAAAACATAGAGCACAGAAACTTGTGAAATAAGCTAAGCACAACAAATTCTTTTTTGAATATGCCAGAGAAGATCAAAGTTATTCATCCAGTTCGATTCTGAAATTCAGAAACCATGTCGTACAATCATCGATCAACCATGGAAATCATTTCAGAGAGCAATGATCAAAGTGGTGATTTGCAAAGAGAAAACCGTCCGATCAAGCAACATAT
Source organism: Noccaea bulbosa (assembly GCA_900406535.1). Taxonomy (NCBI): domain Eukaryota; kingdom Viridiplantae; phylum Streptophyta; class Magnoliopsida; order Brassicales; family Brassicaceae; genus Noccaea; species Noccaea bulbosa. Next base: position 84,825 of record OVBJ01000081.1, read on the forward strand.
TCAAATGAATCAAAAACAGATACACTAAAAATCGATCGAAAACCCAGACTAAGCTAAACAGATCGATCGGAACAGTACGGCTACTCTAACGAAGAAGCCAGATTATGCAGGAAGCGATCGTTGACGGAGAAAATCGGTTAATACTCACAGAGCCAAGAGATGAGATCTAAAGCGATAAGATCAATTATGGAGGAGCGCCAAGGGAGAAGACAAAGTAGGTGCCGACGACGAAGGCGAAGATGATGATATATGATGGCGATGAGACGATTGCAACCAAAAAACCGCCTCGATATCTATTTTTTTTTTTATGTTTTCCTTTCTTTTATGTAAAATCAAAAGAAATTGTTCTGGGAAAGCAAGAAGGAACCGGATACTAGGGACACCGGTTGCATTTACTGCTGAAGACCTTACAGTTTAACCGGCTATAGTAGGTTACTAATATGATTGGATAAGATTATGAGAGAAAAAAAAAAAGGACTGATTCGACTAGCAATTGACTCTTTCCTCCTGATTCAGTGAATTAAATAATTTGGTTTACAAATTTGCCAAAAAAGGACGACAAAAGAAAAGACTGTTACAAAAAAATATGAGAGAGATTAGATTTGACATTCTCAATTTGGCTGAAAAGAAAATTGACATATACAATTAAACTTATACAGGTATATACAGCAAAAACTGAAATGTATATAAAAAATTTATCCCCAAAATCTGAAGTTACTATTTTTCTATTTCCTCATATCCAGCTCCCCATTGTTTCATTCTCTCCGATGCTTGTTCCACCTGAAATTTTATACAAAAAAAAAAAAAAAAAAAAAAAAATAGATAATGAACACTTAAATCATGCTTTTTCATTACAAGATCTACAAAATTGAAATTAGGCACCTCTGTGTTCCAATTGGTTATGTAAATCATGTACAAAAGGATCAGAGTCTGAAGAGTAGTCCCACATATCATACCAATCCAAATCCCCTGAAATAATATTAATCAACCGAAATATAAAGCAATCTCACCAAATGATACAAATTACCAAATAAAAAGACCGGTTAGTAGCGAACGCTTTACCTGCACGCCAAGACTTGTTTTATAACCTAGGAAAAACCCTAGAGGTAAACCAATAACGTAGTAACAAAACAAGTTTATATAAGCCACCGATGCTTGCCATCCTCCTCCTACTGCAACACCTGCGCTCAATCCACAACGACTTATTCATTACCACAACTTTTCAAGAATCATTATGTTTGATTAATCGATTTTTTTTTTTGTTCTGTTTAATTACCAGATATAACAGGTTGCAAGCTGTTGAGAATCATCGTTATACCGAGAAGGTAAGCAAGATCAGATACCGCCTTTCTCATCTCTTCGCTTTCCGTAAAGATCACTGCAAACTCATCTTTTGTTATGAGAATTATAATTGCACACACCACTCCAATGATGAGAGACTCGATCACCGTCACAATCACCGAGTACTTCGCAGCTCGTGGATGTCCCGATCCTAGCTCATTCGACACCCTAACACTGAAGAAACATCGCATATATAAAACCTATCGTTCTGTTTATAAGTAAATGTTGCTTTGGTTTTTTTTTGTTTTTACCTTATAGCTGCATTGATTCCTATGAACAACATTCCTTCCCATCCGTTAATGTTCATACTGAGACCACAAGAGAAATGTTTTCACAATAAATCAGAAAAAGGTGAAATCTTTAGAGTTTGTGAAGGGATCTAATTAACGGCTAACCAGATTGAGAGAGATCCAACGGCTATGACCGGGTCTTCAAGATGTCCGGTCAAGACAATGATAGTCATGAAGTACCAAATCTCAAGACAAAGCATAACCGCAGACGCAACCGACAGTTTCAAAAACGGCCAAACGTCTTTAAACGCTAACCAAGATAGCCCTTGCCAATTACCGTCATTACACCACCCGACAACATAGACAACCTGCGCGATCGCGATTCCCCAGGCCGAGACATCAAACGCAGCCGCTGCGCCGTTTAGTCCCCACTTGAAAACGTTTATAAAGAGGTAGAGGATGAAAATGTGAAGGGTCAAAGCGACGAAACCGATCCAGGCCATGATCCCGACTCTGCTCTGCGACTGAAGAAACTTCTGAGTCGGGAAATTGACTGCGAGCGCAAACATTTGAGGGATGATCTGTGCTGTGAACCTGCCGGAGATTTCTGCGATTTCGGGCTCTTGGCCGAGGAAAACGAGAAGAGGAGTAGCGTAGATGTAGAGTGGAAGCAAGCAGAAGGATGTTCCAATAAGGATAAGCCATGAACGCTGCATGTAAACTCCTAACATATCCGTTTGTCCCGCTCCAAACGCTTGTCCACATAGCGTTTCCAACGCACTTGCCATTCCTAGCTGCAGTTTTCTTGGAAAGTTAATTAAAGAGGACAACGCAAGAAACTAAAAAAGGAAAAGTAATTTACTTGATTACCAAGAAACCGAAGGAGAAGTTGGAGACGACGGAGAGAGAGATTGCGACGGCGGAGAGCTCGAGATCGCCGATATGACCGACGAAGATGCTTGTGAAGGAATTAACTCCGTAATTGCAAAGAATGTTGAAAGCTATCGGTGCAGCGATTACCCAAAGCTTTGATGATTCTACTATGCAGACATGTTTAGCATCTTCAAAGCTTTGAATCGGAGGGAAATCGTCGTCTTCGGTGGATTTTCCGAGCAATGTAGACGGCGCGTGGTGAAGCTTCGTCGTGTCATGCTCTGTTTCGAAGACAGAGACTCTGACGAGAAGCGGAGAAGATGGACCACTATTGATGGCGTCATCAGCTGGTAAGGCGATGGCGTGTGGTGGCTTTCCGGCAAAGGACGAGGATCTTCTCTCCTCCGTAACCGGAATATCCATTTTCTCCGGTTACAGCTGTCCTTTTTTATTTTTTATTTAGTTTTTCAGTTTTTTTTTCCTAGATGGGGAGAGGATTGGAAACAAGAATTGAAGCAACGAAGACAAAAGATAATTATTGAAATGGGATATGGGATATGAGATTTACTTTTTTTTCCTTCTTCTAATTTTCTTCTGGTTTGCCTATAATTTAGGTTAGCCGTGGAGAGAAACTCACGTTCCACTAAATAAAATTGACATTGTGACTATGTGACCGTTAATACAGTTAAGAGTACTAGTTACTGATCAGGTTTCTTGATTTATGCTTAAAACATACTAGTACAAATCAAAGCCCTTGAAGGCTTCCTTGAAATGAACTCTCAAAGTAAGATATGGGTTTTAGCTTTTTTTTTACTATCAACTCTCGGTTAAGTCGAGCATTAGCTGTTAATGGGTCCTTTAAAATTGGGATTAGGTGCAATCCCATCGATAAAACCGTCTGAATCAAAAGATGAAGGAGAGAGGTCATAGATTGTTGCAGAGCTTCTTCGTACGTCAGAGACTTAGCAGGAGCTCTTGCACTGCTTAGAACAGAGGTTAGAAGAGCGAGTCTGTTGTATGTTGTTGTGGAACCACCAAACTCACTTGGTCTATTGTTGTCTTCATTAGCATATTTAGGGGCAGGAAAACTTGAGCCAAACTTATAATCCTTCACAGACTATTTCAGGTTCTCTAAAGTCCTTTCCGGAGCCACTTGGATCAGTGGCTCCGAGCCCATCTCCACATCAACATAATAATAGTCCATAAAGAAATATTGTGGCCTCATTTGGCAGAATTTTTTTTCTCACTTTTCAGCACAAATTAACATAAGTAGAATTTCCAGACTTACAGCAATGGCGACAAGGGTTCCTCTTATTTTTATAATATCGATGATGATTACCCCATGGTATCCTTCGAATTTTCCTCCCATTGCAGGCCCCTGTAAACAGTCATATTATCTTCGTTGAGGATTTCATGTTTGTATCAATGCTTATCCCACCCCTGAAACAAACTAATCCAGCCACTATGAGGTAGCCGTTGAGACGTCTCATAGCTATCTCCAACGTCGGATAAGAAAAAAATATCCGTGATTTTGTACAATACTCAATGATATATTTCAATATAGAAAAGCTTGTGTTCTAAATTTGCACGATAGTGGTACTAGCACTAATAACATAATAAAATCAAATCAAATCGAGTCCATAAAATCCAAATAGTTTAATATTGCAATGAAATCAATAACAGATTAAATGTTTTATTTTATTTTGAACGAGCTTTCTCGCATATAACAATAACAGGACCCTTCATTAATTTACTAAAGCATAGGATTTAAGCCACATTTAAGCCGTTCTTTTAGTTCGTTGCAAAGTCTTATTTCATTTTCCTATTATTCTTTTTCTCACAGCATTTTTTTTTTTTTTTTTTTTTTTAAAAAATAAAAAAAAAAAAAAAAAANGAAAAAAAAAAACAAAAATTATGATATTTCGACTATTAGTTTTTTTTATTTGTTTTAGTAATACTTTTATCGTTCATATTTTTATATATTTCTTAAATAAATTTACAAAAAATATCATATATTTTCAAATTTGTTTTAGGCCTCTAAAAACTTTGGGTTGGCAAATTGTTTCGGAGTGACATCGTAAAGATATTAATGGAATATCAACTTAGTCTTGTGCAATATCAATTTAGTTCTTCTATCGATATGACTAGTACAACTTTAAAATGTGATGTAAATCTATAACTCATAAAAATTCAACAAATTAAAATGAGCAAGTTTTGGTAAAAGATATGATATTTAAGGGCCATAGAGTGATGGACAAGTGGGAACATATTAGTCATGCTTTGTAATGGGAGAAGAAGTTTGATTTTAGAGGGAGGGACATGTGGAAATATATGAGTATGCTCTGCGTATTCAATCGAAAGGATTAAAAATATTAAAAAATGCTTCCCTCTCATTCTTGTCCGTTGATTTATTAATATATAAGATAACAGCTGCGGTCGGGGCCGCGGTTCTCCGAGCTGCTGTTGCTGATGACATTGCAGAAGGACATGGCGACGTTGATCCCAAAGATCTCAGCCACATGCCTAAGGTATCATCAAAATAACTGAGATATGTATCAAACATGTATTCAAAGGCAGTAGAATATTGGATCTAATTGCTTTTTTTTTTTAATGCTAGCAGGAGGACAGTGAATTACATACTTTTTTCTTTTCCATGCCCAATTTCTTACAACTATGTCTGAACACTGTTACATACTTTTTTGGCAATAGCGATATCTTCAAATTCTTGCTCTCCACATTACTTTGATTGAATCTGCTTTGCCGTTGGTATTCTTACTTTTGAATCCATTGGATCGGAAGGGAATGGTTTGGATTGAGCAAAAGAGGAAAATTTAAATTAGAAAACTAATTGAACCCTCTTAGAGAAGAGAGCCCAGAAACCATAACTTAAAAAGTTGATCAAGGAGAATTAGGTCTAGCAAAAGACGACCGTGAGGCGGGGCTAGACAATCCAGTAATGAGATCCGAACAACCACGGCCTTGGCTACAGCTTGTGCCACTCAAACCATTATCCAATCCTTGATACGAATCGCCCGAGACAAGAGCTTGTATCAACTTAGGCGGTGGAGGAACCGTCACTTCCACAACTCCTTCAAGCATCTTCACCACTGTTCCCATCCCTGGCCTTATCTCTTCATTGTCCTGTATGCACCATATCGCCACCGTCGCCATCCTCGTCGCCTCTTCAATGTTATATCCTCCGTTGAGCCTAGAGTCGACCACCGAGTCCACATTCCCTTGTATGATTTCACGCGCTGCCCATGGCGGAAAGAACCTGAAGAAAATGAAACGTCTTGAATCAAAAATGATTGATCGATCATTCAATTCAAAGTTTGTTTGTTTGTTTGTATTACCATTTATCAGGCTCCGTGTCCTTAGCCTTGTCCTCTTTCTCTCCCGGTGTGTCGCTATCGACAATGACATTTCTCCGACCACCGATAAGCTCGAGCAATGTCATTCCGAAGCTATACACATCAGCTTTTGTCGTGATGGGCAAACCCGATATCCACTCGGGAGCAACGTAGCCCCACGTCCCTCTCATAGTGGCAAGAACCCGGCTGAAGTCACGGCCAAGGAGCTTGGCCAGTCCGAAATCAGATACTTTGGCATTGTACTCGCTGTCCAAGAGAATGTTCTCCGGTTTGATATCACAGTGGATGATACAGTCTCTGCACCCTTCGTGCAAATACGCGATCCCTTTCGCAGTCCCTAACGCGATCCTGAAACGCGATTCCCAGCTTAGCAATTTGGGACTCGTTCTCGACATATACGAGCTCAGTGATCCGTTTGGCATGTAATCGTAGACGAGAAGCCTGTGGAGATTCTCTGAGCAGAAACCTCGCAGCCTGACGAGATTGACGTGTTGGATGTTCCCAATGGTGCATACCTCTGCCCTGAACTCTCCCTCGCCGCTTCCGGGTCTCTCTAGGCGTTTCACAGCCACGTAGGTGGAAGAAGAATCAGGTAACGTTCCTTTGAAAACAGCTCCGAAACCGCCGTGGCCGAGCTTCTCCGAGAATCCGTTGGTAGCTGCTTGAAGCTCCTTGAAAGAGAAAACCTTTAGATTCAACACAGCAAAACCATCTTCGTCTTCTTTCCTTGCTTTCTTCCTCTTTCGACTCCTCTTCCACAGAATCAATGGCACAAACAAAACAATCGACATGGACCCAACAACGCTGCACAATATTATTATGTATTTAGAAATGTTTCCCTTTGAATTCCGCTTCCTCGGATCTCTGATATACAGAACATCGCTGGTGATTCCGGTCAAGGAGCTCGAATTCTTCAGATTAATCGGCGATTCCAGCAAAATTTTGCAGAGATTCGACTTGCCGTTGTGATAAAAACCCACGCAAGAACAGTTTCCCAAGCAGCTTTTCGTGCAAATGCTCTTGCTCACCTGCTGAAATCGCGACATCTCCACATCGCCGTCGTACCGCACATCTCCCACCGCCTCAAACGTATCTCTCGTGTCGCAGGAGTCACCTCCGGATTCACGGTGGCAGCCGTCGCTGTAATCCTCAGAACTCCACGCGGCGGCGTTCTTAGGCCGGAAACCGCGGATGCAGGCGCAGGGCTTCGGTAGCTCACTGCTGCAGAACCCTAATTGGCCGCAGAGACTGTAAACGCGGCAAGGATCCTCCGGCTGTAGCCAGAACATGTTCCAGTGCAGCGTCTGCGGGTCCCACGTGTACTGCTTCAGCTGGCCGTTGTAGTCAACCACGAACCGCGTCAGCCGCGGCTCGGGCACGGCCTCCGACGGTGTGACGATGTACCAAAACGACGCCGTGGGAATGTAGGGGTTAATGAAGTGGAATCTGTAGATGTACGGAACGGTCATCTCAGGGACGCCGACGAATGCTTCTCCGGTCCAGTTTCCGGTGGACCAGTAGGGCGTGGTTCCGTTGTAAACGAGCTGGAACTCGTTGAAGGTGGGACTCAGCCTGAGCGAGTAAGACCCAGTGGAAGGGTCGAAGAGAGTCCGCCAGGAAGTCATAGCCGTTTGACCGGTGACATTCATCCCCGGAAGCCACGTGTCTGACGGATTATCGAAGCTCTGCCAAACCGGAGAGCCGCCGTCCCCGATCAAAATCAGATTCCCGGTATCCGAGAACCGGAAATCGGTTCCGGGGTCTTTGTTATCGGTCTGCCAAACGACGCCGTCACGAGAGTCTCTGACGATTAGGTTTCCGGTGGAGGAGAGCTCGAGGGTGGAGGAGTGAGGATCGGAAACGGGTCGGTTGCGATTGGCGACCCAGACGTAGGTTGGGGTGGGTATAGAAGCATACCAGATTCCCAAATACCAGTCGGAGGAAGAAAATGATTCGCCATTGGTGGGGCTGAAGAAACCGAGCCGGAAAACACTTTTGAAACCGAGAAGCGTTTGGTTTCCTTTGATGATGAGTTTGTTTTCAACAGTCTCAGAGGAAGATAGAGGAAGAAGGTAGAGGAGAAGAGGAAGAAGACGGAGAAGATATGTACATGGCATTTGAATCTGGCTTCTTCTTTTAGAGGGGTTAATGGATGTGTTTGGTTGTTGATACTTTCTTGGTGGTGATACTGATAGACATGAGAAGAAGCTCTCTTTCTCTTCACTCTCTCTCTCTCTCTCTCTCTTAACTCGCAATTATACGTTTGAAATGTGGAGAGGATTTTTGGAAGATATATGAACAGATTGGTCTTGAAAAAGGCAAAATCACTGCAAATGGTATTTGGAAACATTTAGCCCCCTTTGTCCAGATTACTGTACTACCCTCTTATCATCAACCTAAAAAGCCACCCCCCACCGTCATGTCCGTCACACTCGCACACACTCAATAAATCAAATCTTTATACAGTGGTTTGAAAAGTGTTTGTTCTACACTTCTGCTTATTTATTGATGACGTGAGATGGTGAATGCTTTCTTTGATTGGTAAATGGTAATCACCACATATCTTAAATTGTAGTGATAAACTAATAAATAATAATCATGTGAAATTCTGAATTGTAGTTTAATTTTATTAGTTTATTACAAAAGGGAGGGGCATAAGAGGAATTTAAAGAAAAGAAAAGGGAGGTGGCAGACAGAAGTCCTTAAAAGTCAAACCCAAAGAAGACCTGTCCTAACTCGTTTTCCCTTGAATTATTATTACTCCTCTCCTGCCCGTGTTTTTTTTGTTGTTGTTGTTGTTGTTAATCTTAATCTAATCCAACCCCTTAATTATTTATAATATACATGCAGACCAAGGGTTTATCAAAAAGCTACACACAGAATCATTTGTCTAAGAAGGTGACAGTGTCACACGACATACTAATTAGTCATGTGGATCAAATTATTTTGGAATATTCAATTTTTTCTTCCTTACATTGTGGAATTACTATATCCACATCAAATAGACTCTCTTTTTCTTTAACGAACAGTAGTAATAATGATAAATCTAAAGGTGTTATCATTAAGAGTGCCTGATAAATTGTTTGATAACAACACCTGAAAGAATATTATTATGAATCCCACCGAGATGAGGGCAATAACCGATCACACACGAACGAACAGAAAGAAAGCAGATGATATTTACAATTGCATGTATATACCTATATATATATATATATATATATATATATATATATATATCTGACTGCAACAGCACAAGAAGACAACCAATTCAACAAAACAAAAGGAAAATTGAAGAGACCGAACACTTCATCTGTGAGGATGAACAAAAGAGATGTGTGTATGCAAATTATGTAGTAGACTAACCGAACTAGGCGCAGCTTCAAAGTTCCAAACCAGACGATATCGATTAGCTAGTTCAGGCAATCATCAAACACAAGTTCCTGCAGAAAAAAATATAGGGAACCTTAGTATCTCCACAAATTAGTCACTGCATTCTATCTATCCCTCTACGCAAAGCTAATCTATAACAGACCAAATCTATTCCTTTCTTTTTAGAACACGGAGGGTTAAATTGGCAAGGTGAAATGCATTTTTCGATCATCACATAATGATTTGTGACAGCAATCAATTCGGAAAACACACACCTTATCACAAATGGGGCAACTATCGCTTCTTTCAATCCACTCCAAAAGACAAGAAAGGTGAAAATCATGCTCGCACTTGGTCTTTAGTCTTGGATTCTCAACACCATAATCTGCATAAAACGGAGCACATGAATGACTTCCCTCCCTCTAATGAAAGGAAGGCGTTATCTTGAAATGTTACCTTCAAAGCAAATGGGACAAGAGTCTTCCTCTTCATTCCTCGGCGAAAGGGTAGCTTGAGTTTTACATTCGGACCCCTTGGGATGTTCTTCACGTGTCGCTAATGCCTCAAAACTGCTACCGCTGCTGATCCTTTCGGCATCTGGTCTCCCCAAAAGCAGATCGTATGGAAGAGGAGCAGGGGCGCAAAAGGTGTCCGGTATAGATGTCTCCAAGAGGCCTGTGGTGAATGCTGATCCCACACCAGCTCGAGCTCCGGAAGGCCCAAGCGACTGTGGACACTGCGTAAGCGTAAGCGTAACAAACCACTTTAGTAAATCGAAAGTCTATTCCTTAGATAATGTCTCAGTAAAAAACATGCACATTTCTGTTCACAAAGCATACAAAAGATCCTCAAAGTCAATAGTGCAAAAGGAAGCAACACAGATTCAAGATGACTGGATAAAGGTGGAGAAAAAGGAATACTGACATAATAGTAGACAGGAGTTCCAACAAGATGTGACTTCCTCGAAGAAGAAGAACAACAACCTCCCATTTTCACCAACTACTCGCAGGGCATCTCATTCACATAGACACCTGCACGGCAAGAAACAAGAGCAAACCTTCATTCTTCACCATAAGATCAACAAGACTAGGTCTAAAGCGGATACAGGATTCAGTCAAGTTGCAACGACAAGAGTGTGACCCCAGCATTCACTTTTCACTTTTCAGCCAAATTTAATCGATACTCACACAATAAGACTAAATTGTTACAACTTAGACCATAACAACACGCCCCTTCATAACTGCCTGACACGTGTGACTAATTCCATAAACTCGATTCCGAAAAATCTCCACCACATAAACCCAACACACACATTTAAGCAACAATTGAGACTATACGGCAAAAAAAAATTGATATGGAATCGTAAACTGAGAACGGATTCAACCTGAGATGTCGCCGGAGATTTTCACAGTCTCTTCCTTCTCCGATTGCGGAAAGGGAGGGGAAGAAATTCAGACGAGGGTTTGGACACAACTTTTCCTCGTCATCGTAATTAGAATTATCAACTTTTCCTCGTCATCGTAAGACACTTGATTGCTCTCTCTATTTGTTTAACAAAAATATCTTCAGTATTATTATTGCGGAAAATATCATTATTAACCGGTTAAAGACAAGGGCTGATCATTGGGCCTTTGTTTTGAAACATTTATACTGAGGCCCATTATGTGGAGTGACTATAATGTCAAAATCTCTGTCACTCTCAGAGACTATGGACGGTATGGTCAAACATCATCCTTCAACACCATCCTAACCTCTATTGATTGATTGACTTAAAATCAAAGTTATTTAATTTACCATTTCCTTATTTTCCTCTAAGCCGATTTTTAGTTTTAAAGAACGTGTCTTTTGTTCAAAAAAAAAAACGTATCTAAATCGGATGGAATTTGGATAGTACAATGAAATCCAAGTAATCCAACTAATTACTAAAATTGTATATACATACCACCTTCCCTTGGTATGTTCTAAACACTAGAAATGCAATAAAACAAAAGCAAAAACAAACCCAAATTAAATGCGATTGATAAATTATGATTTCGATTATTGCATTTACAGAGATGGACCCTCTGTCTGGCGTTTGATATGGGTGGCGGCATAATAATCGTACATTTTATTTTATTGCATTTCTAGTAAGAGCGTCTAACCGAATTGAAAAAGATATATTAATGATGATGATGATAATGAAATACAAAAAAAAAATAGTTATTTTATTATATCAAAACAGAAATCAACAGTTTTCTTCTTTTAATGAAAAAAATATAGAGTATCCTTTTTTTTATTTTGAACTAAAGCTTTGCATATTATCCAAATCAAATCAACGTTATGACAAAAACGATGAACATCACTACAAAATAATGATGAATTACTAATAGACTATGTAATAAATAAGATAAACAATGAAATCCGGGTATAGTTATAAGTTATCTAACTTGTCGGATTTAAATTAGTTCATTACAGAAACGCTTGGCAATAATTGTCCAAACAAGTCGTCTTATGACAAAAAAAAAAAAAGAGTAATCAAAGTTGAAATCAAAAGTCAGACTCTCTGACTCTTCCTTGTCCGCCATTACGTGCTTCTTCTCGCTCTCTTCCCTCACAGAACTTTGTTCGTCCGGCAATCGAGCTATCCGATGTCCTCTCGTCAGAGACATAGCTACGGCGGCGGATCTTCTCCTGCAACCGCGTCTTCTTACAGTACTAGTACTCCCACGTATCGTTTCTCCCCTCCGGCCACCACCGACAAATCTAACACCTTCGCTCGCTGGATCTCCGGTATCTTCATCAACTGCTTCACTCCTCCCGATGCCGTCTCCTCCAAGGGTTTCGACGATTCAGGTACAGATGATCCCTTTCTCCTTTCTTTTTTTTTTTTTTTTAATTCAAATTCCGAAAGGGTTAATTAAGTCTCAGGTATGGAATAACATTTCAGTTTCAGAATTCTCAGAGTTGATGTTAGTAGTAATTTCACCGTTTGATGAGAAGATTCTTCGATTTGGATGCTGAAACAAGAATGAAATGTTTACATGGATTTTCAAGGAAATACACATGATTCATGATTCTTTTTTTTTGTTTTTGGTCTCTGTATGCATGGTGTGTATACTAAACAGAACATAGTGTCCGTAGTCGACGGAGCTCAACAGGAAGTGTGCAGAGACATTATGGGAATAATAACGCAAAGGAAACAGAGAATCAAAATCAAAGATTCACATTCGATGAAATCAACGAGGCCACCAAGAACTTCTCCCCATCATTCAGGATCGGACAAGGAGGTTTTGGGACTGTTTACAAGGCCAAACTCAGAGATGGCACAACCGTTGCTATCAAACGTGCCAAAAAGGTCTCTAGAGAATTATATGGTCCTGTTTTTAGTGGGAGATTTACGAACCAACTCTCACCATTACTACTTGATGGATATTGCAGAGTTTACACGACGACCGTCAAGGTGCAGAGTTTATGAGTGAGATTCAGACATTGTCTCAAGTCACACATTTGAGCTTGGTCAGATATTATGGTTATCTGCTGCACAATGACGAGAAGCTTCTCATTGTCGAGTACGTAGCCAATGGAAATCTCAGAGATCACTTGGAATGTGAGTAATGTCTACTCTCTTTATATACATTTTAAACCAATATAATGTTCTTCAGCGGATATAATCTGTTAATTCTAGGTAAGGAAGGAAAGATTCTCGACATGGCTACTAGGCTAGATATTGCCATCGATATAGCTCATGCCATAACTTATCTTCACATGTATACACGTAAGTCCATTTATAAATAAAACCTAATAATTTCTTGTCTTGTTTTGTAAATTGTCCATGGCAATGATAGTGAATTATTCTTTGACTCATGTATGTTTATATACTTTATAGAGCCACCTCTCATCCACAGAGACATAAAATCATCAAACATTCTCCTCACCGAGAATTTCAGAGCCAAGGTTGCAGATTTCGGATTTGCAAGATTGGCTCCAGATACAGAGTCAGGAGCCACACATGTCTCAACACAAGTCAAAGGAACCGCGGGTTACTTAGACCCTGAGTACTTGACAACGTATCAACTCACTGACAAAAGCGACGTTTACTCTTTCGGTGTCCTGCTCGTCGAACTTCTCACTGGTCGCCGTCCCATTGAGCTTCACAGAGAACAAAAAGAGCGCATCACCATCAGATGGGTAAGTTCTAATTATCATCTAAGCTTCTTGCCCGATTCCTTTACTTACACGGTTTTGATTTGATCAGGCGATCAAGAAGTTCACAAATGGAGATACGATATCAGTATTGGACCCGAAGCTAGAAAGAAGTCCAGCTAACAACTTAGCACTAGAGAAGGTATTGGAGATGGCGTTTCAGTGTCTAGCTCCTACTAGAGGTTCGAGACCAACCATGAAAAAATGCAGCGAGATTCTTTGGGGTATCCGCAAAGATTACAGACAACTGCTCAACACAAGTCTCTGAGATTATCTCTAATTCTCTACTCTACGCCTTCAATATGGTTTCCCATATATCAACTCTCTCTTAAAGTATTTGTTTTCACCTATATTAATTTCATTTTGTTGCACACGATGATTCTTGTGCCAGGAAATGTTGATTTGTAATTGTTTTTTCTCTTTAAACCTAATAATACTTGCTAGTCTGTGTGTTACTGTATTAAGAAAAATATCCTAAATCCGTACAAAACAGTTTTTGTTCCAAATCTAGTATATTAAATTTTAATATTCCGAAAGTTGCATAAGTTGTTTTGTAGATATACTTTTTTACCCTAAATAAATTTTTACTCCACCACCATCATGAAAAAGGGCTGGTTAGTTTTATTTTTTTCATTAAAGAGTTCTAAATCACTTTGATGTTGATTTTGTTTTATATTGCAAACTAAAATTTATAGGACTACTTTTATAATATTTTTTTTTAAATGTGCCATCTTGGAGAATAATGCTAATATCCTATTATTAAAAGATTTTATTTTTTTATATATATTTAAAGTTGTGCTATGACCATTAACGTTACTATAGATAAATGAGTTCTGTTTGACAAACAGAAATATATTTCGCTAAAAATAACATTTTCAGGTCAACACTCAACAGCAAAAAGAAATCATAATTTCAAAAATGTACAAGTTTTGTTAAGTGGTTCAGTACAAATTAATTAATGAGTTTCTGTAATATAGCTCACATATATGGTATATGAATCTATCACTGTCTTACTCTTAACACAAGCTTTTCTCTTTTTGATAAAGCTTAACACAAGCTATTAATATGACCGTCATGTTATTTGGTGATACTCACAACCTTCCACCTCATCTGATTTAAAAGCTGAGTTAAAAAAAATTAGATAAAATGTTTCATTTAGAACATTGGGCAGAAAACTAGCAATTTACATCCTTACATCCTTCGCTTCAAATCTTGGTTGAGAAATGTTTTGGTTCCGACTAAACGAAACAATTCAATTGTTTATTTAACAAAATTATATCGTTCTTGGCCTTAACAAGAAATAAAGAAATATAAATAATTTAAACTTGTTGGTCCAATAAAGATGTCGGTTTGATTCTAAAAATCAAATCAGATTTTAATTTTTTTGTCGAAAACATATATTTTGCCTATAAATAAAATTTAAAATTGTTTCAAACCGAATATGACAAAAATATATCAAACATTTAAATAATTATATTTATACTAACACTGTTTTACATTCTAATAGCATTTATTATAAATAAACTAAACATATGAGAGTAAATTTGAGAGAGAAATTATTTATATGAACATTATTTTACATTTTTATGTCTTATTGGAATCATTTTTTTGGTTCAAATGTATTTTTCTTCAAACCGTTTTCATTGAGTCCGGATTTTAGTTGAAAGTTATTGTTTTTTTAAAAAAATCATAGTTTTGATCAAGTTTTCTTCTGAACATTAGTGATTAAGCATTGAAGAGGACATTTGGATACTCCACACATAGCTGTTTTACTGAGCTTTACAAGACATCATATCTATGTACTTTACATAACTAACATAGTTAATTATTGATTTAATTTTTTATTTCGGGGGTTAGTATAAAACTATAAACCAAGCATGACTCCTCAAAAAAAAATTGACCGATATGATACAAAAACTTATTTAGTTTCCAAAATTAAATTTGATATAAACTTTTTCTTATTGGCAAAAGACCTTAGTTTTTTTTTTTTTTTTTTCTATTATTGATATTACAATGACTTATTGACCCGATATTTTAGTATTGACTCTAATTCTCATCTTCAAGGTTAGTATAAATAGAGGATGACTTTTTAAAAATTGACTGATCTAACACAAGAACTTATTTAGTTTCCAAAAATAAATTTGGTAAAAAATTCTTCTTGCTGGCAATAGACATTAAAATTTTATTTACCACTAATATTACAATGAATTATTGACCCGATTTTAGCATTTGGCTTGATCTCTCAGTTGTTAAAAAAAAAAAAATTGCTTGATCTTTCCTTTTTGTGAAGCACCAAAAACAAACAAAAATCGGTTTTACTTATTCATTGGTCAAAAATTTTGGTCCGAATAAAGTTGTTAACAAAATCAATAAGTTTCTTTTTGACGGTATCTTTTAAATATGTTTCTATATATTCGAGTATTGTAGTATTATGAATATTGTGAGTCATTTTAAATCACGACCATTGTATATATGAATTTAAAAATTCAAAGTGTATCCACCCTGTATGACATATTTCTATCTCAACTTATTCTTCTTATCTATATATACTTTTTATGAAACGTTTCCTTTAAATATATTTTTAATTCAAATATATAATAATACTTAAAAGTATAAAATGTTTATATAACCCTTATCTATTTATTATTTTGTTAAGGTTTAATATATTTTTATAATAAAATTTATCTTTGTAAAATTTCAAAAAACTTATTTGTCTCATTGATAACAAAAATCGACAAAAAACTAGAAAACACCAAATTGAATGGAAATATAACGCCAAACAACGAATGAATGGAAATATAACGCCAAACGATAAAAACGAGGATGAGAAAAATGTAAAAAAAAGGATATCATAAATAAGTTCAAATTATAAAGATTATTTTAATTAAGTATGGTTTTCCAAAAGATAAAAAAAGAAACTCCAAACCAAATAAAAAAAAAAAAAAAAAATATTTTGAAGATCTTGATACAAATGTTAACAAACTAAACAAATAGACCAAATCTCCCACAGACAAAAACAAAACAGACAATAGAAGAAATAAATGAGGAACCAAGAAGACAGAAAACCCTCAAAAAACATAAAATATTTCACATGAGGGACTTCAAAGACCTTTCCTTTACGGGCTTCCTACCTTTCTTCTTCATCGCCGAAGCATTCTTCTTCTTCTTCCTCGCATGATCACTGTCTTGGCCCACTACGTCATAATCCTCTTCCATGTAATCAAACCCATCAAAACTACTATTCACATCTCCATACGCCGCCGTTTTGTCACTCTCTTCAGCACTACCACTACTACTCTTTGGGCTCATAATCATATTATTATCGCCGCTCTCGAGGTTACCTATCTTCTCCTCGCCGGAGCCGCCTCTTTTTCTCCCCCACCGTGGCCCGAAACCAGAGTAATAGTAAAACTCGTGCGGATTCGTCGCCGTGGGTGCTGGAGCTTTCTTGCCACTACCACGTGGCCGCCCGCGTTTCGGCGGCGCAGGCATCGAAACAGCCACTTGCTCCTCGTCGCCGGAGGTTTTTACCGGCGAATTAGGCTCGACGGATTTAGATTTCTTGACGCTGTCATCGCTCCGATCCATTGGGTCTTCAACGTCCGGCGATCTCTCGTAATCGTCGCTCGCCGCAACGACATTGACAAGGCTGCGATTGTTTTCTGTGGAGCAATTTAACCTGAACAACAACAAAATTAAAAATTAAAAATAAAGAAAAGGGAGTCGAAATTGTAACCGGGTCGGCCCGCAGTATCCGATTCCGTTCCGGGCAAAATCAAATTACCCGATTATCAAAAACGAGGAATACGACCAAAACCCTAAAAACACAGAAGCAACGAGAGAAGCAGACAATAGTGGATAATTGGGAACAGATTCGAGTGAGAATAAAACGGATTATTACCTTTCAACAGCTCCATTAGAATTGGCCAAGCTCACATTCCCATCGAAGCTATCTTCTTTGTCGAACTGAGTTAAACCAAAAATGGAGACACTTTGTAAAAAGAATAATCGGAGCCAGAGAACGAAAATGTAATTCAATGAAGCTAAATAACAACGACCCATTAACCCTAATCGATAAACTAAAACACCCAGGATCCCGAAATCCAGAATTTTAGGGTTCTTTAGAGTTTCCCGAACAGCAACAATAAGAAAATAGAAAAAAAAAAACAAAACCCTAATAACAGGCAGAGAAGAAATGCCGAGCACTGGTGGAAACGAAATCGAAATGAAATCGCGTATTGGTATTAATTGAATTACCTGGTAAATGAGAGGCGGAGGAGAAGACGATGGAGAAGGAAGGAACCACGACGAGTCGAGTAGGTTTAACTCGGCGGCTCCAGCGCCATCGCCGGAGGAAGCAACCGGAATCACATCCCATGGAGACTGGTTAAAGTGACACACATATGTCTCCAGTTTATCTCCGCCGTAGCCTGCTGTCGCTAAAAGTATCGTTGACAGCTTCGTGTTCTTCCGAATCCTCATTTTACCCCTAAAAACCAAAAACACAGAAACCAACAAGTTATTACACGATGCACAGACATATACATATATACACACACCAAATATATAAATATATATGTCAACCACGTAAGCATATCACTCGATTCACCTCTTCTTCCCGAACAGTTTTTCTTTTTTTTTTTTCTGGAGCAGATCTCACAGAACTCTCGATAGGAGGGTTCTCTTTCTTAAATTTTTTTATTAAACTTTTTTTGTTTGCTTTTCTCGGCCCTTCATATTTGTATTTCCATTTTATTTATGTCATCGGACAGAATTATCCCTAGGTTTTACCTTAATTGCCTATTATACCCTGTCTCTGTTAGAGGAGGAAAAATTACAAAAGAAAAGCTGCCGCTAAATTTTACCAAATTTAAGTTACAGTGGGCGAAGAATCGCCTGTGGCAAGTTCCACCGTAACATTAATTCCTTTTCTATTTTGGTCAAAACAACATTCACTGATATCCCTCTCGATTTTTTTGTCAACGGCATAAATGTAAAATCAAATGTAAGAAATTAACATCCTATATTTTTCTTCTTTAATTTTTGGCAATGACATCAATGTGTTCAAATCAAATACGCACAACAATGTTAAAATCCTTAAGGATCTGTGAACTCTCTGACAAGAGAGTCATGTGTGTTATATCACGTGACAAGTCACGTGAGGGTGTGTTTGACTAAGCATGCACATGGGAGGTAACTAATTAATTAACTTAACTTAAGGTAAAATTATAAATCAGTAATTAAGGGGACAATAATGTGGAGCGTGAGAGGCACGCGAGAGAGTGGCGAACACGTGTGGCACACTTTGGGATGGACGGAGGTAGTGATCGGATGAGGCGACGATGGTGGTGACTGGTGAGCTCCGGAAATGACCGCCGATTAATCTTTCAAGCCAACGGGCAAAGGGAATCAATCAGGGCCGGTTTACTATATAGGATGGAAGTTGCCACGGTCCTTGGCCAACTCCAAATCCATTTATAATTTTTTTGTTTTTTCTAATCTATTTATGTCGGATTTGAATTTGCTAGGAGTGTGACAAACAGGATTATGTTACACAATACACATACATTTGTCTTTGCTATAAAATATCTGGACATGAATTCAGCAATACAAGTACAACAACGCCGATTTTTTTTTTTTTTTTTTTTTTTTTTAAAGAAAAAAACCCNTACAAACGATGATTCGTATACACAATGCCGACTTTGAGCCCAAACATAGCAAGGTTCAAATTAATCACATTTGAAACGGAACAGTATAATGTTTGGTACAAAATTTTGTTAGTCTAGTGGCAAAGTTCGAGTGACAATTTGAAACAGAACCGTATAATCTTTTTCTGATGATTTATAAAAATTATTAGCGTAAAAATGAAATATATTTTTTTCTTTTGTTGGCAGAAAATGAAATATAATTTATTGGTATTAAATATTAATATTGAAATGAACAAGAGAACAAAAAAAATTAGTATAATGTGTGATTGTTCAACTGTATTAATTCAGTGAAGTGTCTAATGCTTTTTATTTTGTGGATTGTTCTGGCAATCTTCGTCTTGTTATGTAGTTAAGATTCAAAAACTTGAGAGTACGAAATGTCTGTGTGCTTGACCTCACTCGGTCTCATAAATATGACTTGGGCTTTTAAAGGCCCAATAACGAATCGAATTTTCTAACTTACTCATACAAATTTTTGGATGATTTTTATAAATAAGAGGATGTAAAAGGAGCTAAAAATCTAGGGGTTCTTTGAAAAATACCCTATTTATGTTTATGAATTTGAAAACTACTTCTCTT
Source organism: Noccaea bulbosa (assembly GCA_900406535.1). Lineage (NCBI taxonomy): Eukaryota > Viridiplantae > Streptophyta > Magnoliopsida > Brassicales > Brassicaceae > Noccaea > Noccaea bulbosa. The sequence continues at coordinate 104,481 of OVBJ01000081.1, forward strand.
TTTTTTTCTTTTTTGAAAACTACACTTTTAAAAAATTAGAAATTACATATTTTAATAAATAAAAAATAAAATACCACAAAACAAATTTTGTTTTTCCATATGTACCATAAAAATCGATTTTTTCCAAAAGTAATACAAAACTAAAAGTAAACTTTAAACCTTCAAAACTAAACCCTAAACCCTCAAAATAAAACTTAAACCCTCAAAACTATATCCAAAACCCAAAATATTAAACCCAAATCCAAATATTTAGGTTATAAACTCTTGGAATTATCTTTAAACATTTTTGATATTTTTGGAAAGTAAAACTATTAATATTATTTTTGGATCATAGACTTATTTTAGTGGTAATATGAGATAATCCTCTTTGGAATATAAAATTTATTCAAGTTTAATGAAGATAATTCAGTAAATTATATTGAAAAAGTGTAGTTTTCAAAAGTTACAAAAAGAAGGGTATTTTTCAAATTTAAAAACATAAGAAAGGTGTTTTTCCAAATTTTCTCAAAAATCTAGACAAAAAGACTTTGACAAAAATTAGATTTTTTATTTTGACGATTACTATTTCTTCGTAGGAAAAAGCAAAGATTTATGATTAATGAAACAGCAGCTTTTGATTATTTAGTATTTACAGACGAAAAAAATAGAAATCAGGGATGATCGGGGTCCTACACAAAGGACAAGTCATCTTAACGTCAAGGATCCAACGGTCAATACACGTTTTGTGAAAAACATGTACGCAGTTCCTCAAACACCGGACTTCATCATTGCCGTCGAACTCATCTTGACATATCCGGCAGCTCTCCGGCGGATTGACCCGTGACATCTCCTCGAATTTTGTTGCGGGAAGCATGTCATCCATCGGAATCTTATTTATGCCGGGGATACTAGATTCCGACGAATAAACACCAAATAAACGAGCTGGATCAAGAAAAGAAGAAACCGCTTTCACAAAATCATTTAGAATAACTCCGACGATGAGAACTCCGGTGCCGCCGTAAGAAAAGCCCATGATTCGTTTTCAAGATTGGCAAATAAAAAATTTAAGAGTTAAACTAGGAATCTTTCTCCGATCAAATTTGGAGAAAGAAAGAAAGATTTGGAGAGGATATAAAAAAAATGGCTATTTGTATCATCTGTATATCACAATTCGGTGTTAGCGTGGATGGCGAGGGCGGGATTTAGAGAAGAAACGATTGAAACGTGAGACGTAAAAGAGATAAAGCTAATGACTGTGATGGAAAACAACCAATCATAGAAGAACAATTCAATGGATAGAAGGTGTATGATTGGTTGGTGACGGACAAGAATGACGAATATTAAAGAAAAAGAAAAAAAAAAAAAAGAGAAGTTCACACTTCACATAGTTGAATAACATGCCTTAGAAGCAAAAGCAAAGTATTATATAAATAATTAAAATAGGGACATCACATTTATTTTTCCCTGACGTATACATATTAGTATATTACATAGTACATACTATATAGATGGCTAAATCACATTTCAAATCTTAGCTCATTGCTTTATTCATTTTTAGTTTACTGCAAGGTTCAAAATCTGTTGACTATTCTTAGTGGCGTAAAACTGTCTTTTAAATTGGACCCTAAAATAAAAGGTCCACTAATTATTCCAGTGCATATCAAGAACATAATTGAGATAGAAAACAAATCATTCGTTTCAGTATTCACACAATACAATACTTCAAAAAAAAAAAACACAATACTGAAAACTCCACGCCTCGATTTGGACCAAATCGTTACATAAAGAAATACAATGGTGACTCATTAGAAAAACAGAGAAGTCCACACAAAACAATCACACGAAGATAGTTTATGCATATATATTTGTAAATGCGCAATCACCAGCTGAAACTGATAGATTCAAAGTGAATGTTCTCTGCCAAACCAGAAGAACAAATCTTCGCCACTTCTTGTCTCATTTTCCTCGGACCACACACCATAACTCTCCCACGCTTGAACCTTTGGTCTCAAGTAGATACTCTGTTTTCACACTCACGTTACAAAAACAAATTAATGGTCACACATATACATGTGGTAAAATTTGAGTATAGTTAAGTATATAATTGATATATACTTACTCTTGAGGTCTGGTCTTTCACCGAAATGGAGGCTGGTGCACTGAACAAGTGATTCTTGAGGACTACTCTCAATTTCCCTGTCAACCCATGAGCTAGGAGAAGATGTTGGACTCGGTACGTCGACGTTTTGGACCTGTTTACTGCACTCAACATTACACTTCTTCTTATTCCACAACACAGCTGTACTTGACGTCATCATGATGCTCACACAGAGGATCATAAGACAAAGGATGGATCTTGAAGCAGCATTGTATACTTGTTCTTGTTTTGATCGATCGGGTAAATGTAGTATCTTGTCATGACTCCGACAACAATCAAGAAAATGATGAGGGAAGATGAGAGGATGGCGGCAAGCCAGAGCCATGAATTTGGTCCTAGGATCGCTGAGATTGGTTGGTCTAAAAGGACTTGGCTTGAACCAGAGGGTCCTGATCTTCTGGGTTTCTTCGTTTCTTGGTTCTTTGTCTTTTGTGATGAATGCTTCGATTTGGATATTCAGGTCAGATGATAATTCGAGGCCAGATGTAGGGAGGATAAGGTCAAGCATGGAGATGTCAGAAGCGTTCTTGAACGAGCAAATCAAGGTTATTTTGGGGATTTCACATAACTTTGTTTGGGACATGGCGATTAGAGCGCGGTTAATGGAGATGAATGGAGTAATTCCGCTGCCTCCGCTAATCATAGCCAAAGAATCGTGCCTGGAAGCAAGCAAGAAAATAAAAAAGAACCAAAAAAACCCTCATCAAGATTACTTGTGCAGCAAGAAATCCAACCCTAACCCACTCTGCTCTCTGCTTTAACCACAAGAAAGATATATAATATAGCTTAAAACTGATGATATTGGAACAAGAAATTGTGTTACCTTAGGAAATCTGTAGATGCAGGACCATAGGCCTTCGACAGAAACAGAGAGAGTACGACGGATATGTGGTGGCCCACATCACAAGTCCAGACAACAAAGCAATCTCGCCGGCAACATTCGACATCTCGGTCTTAGACCAAGTCACCATCTGAGAGATCTCGTGCATTGAGGCCCAATATAGATAACGAAACAAAGGCCATGAACGGTGAATATGGGCATGAGTAAGTGGCCAAGCCAAATATGGTACTTGATGCTTGACTCTGACGTCAACCCTAAAGCCGGAAGCAATGATGACCCGCGCACCACCGGTATGAACAAGAAAGCTAAACATACGTTACCCACTAGCCCGATCCTTATTGCCATTCCCTCCAACATCCCTTGCCACCTATATGCAATTAATGTTAAGACATATTATTCACATAAACATGTGTTTTGAATGGAAATTAGTTATTTACTTTGTGAAAGATCACTTCTTACATTTTTTGGTGACGTTTAGTGGCTAGCTGAGGTGTAATCATGGGGAAAGCATTGCGCAAGTAAATGAAGAAGTTCCAAAGAAGAAGAGCCGCAAACATTACCAAGAATATTAACTAAGTCGCTGAGACTATCCCCAGTGGTTCTTTGACTAACATTGGCCTTTTCATGGCTGCGAACATGCCTCCTCCACTTACCTTATCCCTGTTAGTCAAGATGTGTCACGGAGAATATAAGATACATATAGCTTTCTGAATTAGTTAACTAATGAGTGGATAGTAATTACCTTACGGATCAAAATCGATCAATTAACTTTACCTAATGAGATGATTAGTAATCTTTGGTTTCTTCAAGTGAAGGTAGAGACATCCCAAACAAGCCATGAGAACCACAGGGGACATGAACATGAAAAAGGTCAAGCCTGCACGCCATCCAAACAAAAACAATTGAAATTGCTAAATTGATTTCTGTAACTTTTAGAAATAAATATACGAAATGAAAGGGGAAGATTTAATTGAGACAAACCTGTGGCCCCGAGATAGGTAGATGTACCAAACTCAGTACGCATGACAGGTAACCACTTGGTTCGATAGAGTAAGGTTGGCATGAGGATCCAAATAAAGATGATTCCTAGGAAAATCACCAGCATTATGAGCTTAATTAAACCCTTAATCACATCCTTGAACTCATCTCCCGATGTTGGGCTTGTTGCAGAGACTCTTTCACTCTTGTCCATATCTTCTTCTCTCTTGATCGTATTTTGTTGTGGAGAATGAGAGGAGAAAGAGATTGTGTTGTAACGGAGTGACTCAGTACGGAATATGGTTTAGTATTAACTAGTGCATGGTTCAGGCATGTGACTCTCTCCATGGATATGATGTAAAAATGTATTAATATTGATCAACTAGATGGATTAAATGAAGATAGTACAAGATGATATATATATATTGACTTTGGGGAAGAGGCCAAGGACCTTGCAACCTTTATTGCTCAGATGCTATTTGAGAATTAATTATTAATTTAGTATAGTTTCTGATTTCGTGTTGTTACATGTTTTGGAAGAAAGTCTAGTGACATGTTTATATCATATATTTTTGTCAGATTCGGAGGTGGTGGTCATGCGGTACGTAACATATGAAAATGATATACCGTACGGCCCGTAACATTCTTCTTTTTGCTAATCGTCAGGGGACAAGAGTCACATGACATCACTGTGGCTTTTGAGTTTTGACCCTTTTGTTTGATTAATTTATTCATAATAAATCCTATTTCTGGAAACTATGAGATCAGATCTTCTTTTTTTTTTTTCTTTCTAAGAGTATACAATTAGTGAAGGTATTAAACTGTTCTCAATTCTAAACATCTTGTCCGAACGTCCGTCGATCTCCCAAGTTTTTAGGCAAAGCAAAAAAAAGTTTCCATTTCGTGAATTATACATTTCTGAGTCTCTCCACAGATCATCGAATAAATATACCAGATACATATACATAAACAATCGTACAATACAGAAACACTCTTGTGAAACATTACAAACCTAATAAACAAAAAAAAAAAAAATTATTGCAGCGTATCAAAGTATCAACATAGGAAACACTCGAGGAAAAAAGTTTGTTAATATACCCAACAAGCAAAAGCCATGGATCAATTTCAAGGCTGTGTTGATGCAAATTGATTCCCGGACTTTGGATTATCTTGACGGACATCCATGGATAGCTTGGTCCAGCCATAGTCATCCCTAACTTTCTTCCTTTGAGTGGCAATGTAAAAGCTCATAAATATACACATAAACGCCATCATTGCGATGAATATGCTCAGGTTTCTTCTGTTTGGGCAAGAAGTCAGAATCGTATCTGCTGAAACAAACCCATCAAGACTGCCCATCGAGTTATTCATCTTCATGATCTCAACACCGTTCAACATCGCATCAAGTCCGTCTTCGCCAACACTAGTCTTGTTCGATGGTCCAACACTTAACGTAATCGATGATCCTGAAGTAGCATCCACCACGAAATCTATGTAATACGGGGAAGCAAGGACGTTATCCGCAGCGTATGAGATATCGAAATCTCCATACGCCAAGTCCCCGTTGATGTAGATGTTGAAGTAGAGCAAACCGAGTGATTTGCTAGCAATGTCACAGAAATGCGTCCGGATTAGATACTTGTAACCCGCGCTCACCGGGAAATCCCAGCTCATATCCACCCGAGGAACCACACCGTCGCTTCGTCTAGCCACCCGGGCGGTGTTGTAGACGTTGTCAGGACCAACTTCCCGACTCGCACCTCCGGGCCTATACTTGACCCTACCGGTGAAGTAAGCTTTCTCAGAGGCATCACCGGTTTTCAAGAAGTCATCATCAGTAACCCAAGTTCTCCACAACGTGTCATTGAAAGGAGTCACTTTTCTACCACCGACATTGATTCTATAAACCACTTCCATGGCTTGTTTGGCTACACCCTTGAGCTTCCCAGTTCCGTCATGGGATACAGAGGTTGCAGTGTCAGCGATCAAATCCCCAGGCGCAGATATAACTTCGATGGCGTTGACGAATGCTAATTTCGAATCTCTGCTAGGAATCAACCTGATTACGACCTCTCCGGCATCCACCCAAATCAGGAATTCCCTAACCCTAGACGACGACCCGTCGTAATCGCCGCTAAAATTCCTAAGCACGACGTGTCCGTTGACGGTAACGTGAAATTCAGCGTCGTCGCTGAGATCGAATTTAGAGGAATTGAGGCGATTGAAATGGAGACGTACCATATGAGTCCCTTTCTCGCGGACTTTGAGCTCGTATTTCGCCTGCCGCGCGAAAATCCTGGCGGTCCGGTAGATCTGAGGGACGTTCGGAGATATATATTCTCCTTGGAGAGCGATTGATCCTTCAGGGGAGAAGAGCCTCACGTTAGACGCTGATGATGCGTCGGAGACGAAGACGCGGTTATCGACGGTGGAGTCAACGTCGGAGCCACAGTTGATGAGGTACTCGTCGGCGGGAGAGAAGGAGAGAGATACAGAGACGGAGAATGAAGATGATACAAGGAAAGCAAAGAGAAGGAATCCGATCCTTGTGTACAGAATCGCCATTGTTAGCGGAAAGATTGCACAATTTTTCAGTCGATTTCGATCAGACAAGAAGAAAATGTAAATTAAATTTAGATTAGAGAAATTTTTTCAGAGATGAGACCAAGTCAACGCGTCATTCCAGCTGTTTTGTTCCTGTCTAAATCATTCATGCGTCTAATGGGCCGATTGTGTCTACAGGCCCAAACTTAATCCACCCAATAGTTGATGATTTTTTTTATATAATTTATTTCCCTAAGTATAAAAATGTGACTACAGTAAATAAACAAGTTCTCTTTGTTACGGGTTTTTTTTTCGAGCCATGTCAAGTTGAAAGAAAAAAAAAAAAAAAAACTATTTATCAGAGTAAGCAACAGTTTCATCAATTGCACAAGCTGCCACATTGATCACCATTGTTCCCTTCTTCGTTGTAGGCACTACTCTACAGCAATCTCTCCTTGGAGCCTAAAAAAACATTGACATTTGTTGTTAACACTGAACAAATATAAATTCTATATATATATACGTAGTAAATTAACAAAAGTGAAAAATGTACCTTATTCCACCTATCCGGGTTGGGCTTTTTGTAGACGAAAATCCGATTAATGTCTGAAGGATCTTGAATTCCCCAATTGCATTTAGGATTCCACTCGTTGTGTCTAAAATACTCGCTAAGCGTCATGTCAGAAGCAGAATCGTTGAGCACACGAGACAAATAAAACACTCGTGGACGTTGACAATCAGTGTAAGTTATGGGACGTGTGTTGAAGGCAATATTTGTGAAGTCATGACGTTTGTGCCAGTCGTTGAAAGTGCGAGTGGGCATTTCCATCATCCTTGCTGGCATGTACGTGCGTGTGATATGGACCGTGTATCCCCACGAGATAGACATTGTCCATTGTCGGCTTGTGTCGTAGCATATGGACTGTTGGACAAGGCTAGCTGAATCGAGTTTCGCTGGGATCATGAGTCTTTTAATGGCACTGACACGGTCCGTTTTTGGGAATATAGGTTCGACTACGTCTAGGTGATGGATTGAGACTATTGGCGTTTGTGGATGGACCGATAATAGACCCAATAGATTTCCGTATACATCAAACTGTTGAAAATTACAAAACAATAATTAAAGTTAAATTTTAAGAATCACCGATTTTTATATAGATAATTAGAAACATCAAAACTTTTTTTCTTCTTTCTAAAATCTTGCGCAACACGGTCTCAAATCTTATTTTTGACAAAAACAATCTCAAATCTTGGTTAGCCAACAAAAAAACATTTGAATATGGAACATGGAATTAATTTAAATTTTGCTTAATTGGTTTTTCAATTAAAGAGTCGATTTTATTAACGAACGAGGTTGTTTTTATTATTAAAAATAAAAACTTTTACTTTTTCACCTCTATTCCTGATTTTACTCGGTAAAAAGAAAAAAAAAAAAAAAAAAAAAAAAAAAAAAAACCTGATGAAATCCATTTTCACGAGTGAGAGGAACACCGAGCTCCGCCATACAAGCATGAATCCGATCATCGGATCCGTACAGATCGGAGTATCTCTCGATACACCGATCTTGCATCTTCTCCAACACTTTGGCCAGCGGATAGCTTATCGCGAAACCACCTCCTCCGTACGCCATTCCGTACGAAAACTGATGCAGATTCTGCAAATGACTCTCTGACGGAGCTCCGATGTAATAGAACTGTTTGTGATCGTATTTTCTCAAAATCCTGATCAAATTCTCCGGGAAAAACACAGTGTCGTCGTCACACATCACCACCCACCTCACGTCTTTCTCAGATTCAGTCCCGTTTAGCATCCTCACCGTCTCCGATACGATTCTGGTGATCCTGATCGCTGATCTGTGACCGTTCCGGTGACGATACTTGAAACTCGACGTGTCGGAGGAGACTTTGATCTGAGGCAAGGGAGAGGAAGGCGAAGAAACGGAATCATTGACGGGCATGTCGAGCCAAACGGCGCCTTTCATCTCTCCGTTTGGTTTCCACCATGTTTTCACGTATTCCTTCCGATGCTTCCACAGATCAGAGGACGCGGCGATTCCGAATACTATGTGCTTGAGCTCTGTTTTTTCCTCTGTTTTTTGACCCGACCCGAGTCGGATTACGGGTACGAGGAGAGAATTGGGGATTCTAGAAGGAGGATACGGGTTTAAAAATGATATGAAACTGAATGAGTATAAGAAATACGAGAGGAAGATCAAGAGGATGATGATCGCCGTGAACGAGCATGGTGAAGAAGAAGAAGAAGAAGAAGAAGCATAAGAAGAAAAAATGGGTTTATTGGATTTTTCGTACGAGATTGGCTTTTGGTCTTTGTGATTGTTTTCTCCCATCGCTGGATGATAGACAAACAGATTAGATTTAGGGCTTTGTCCCAAGCGGAGAAGAAGACGGCCTAAGTACGAAAGCTACACCGTTTTCGTTGTATGGCAGTGTGTTTGTGAGATTCAAGGTTTTCTAAAAAACTGGAGAGATGAAACCAATTTCGATTTTTTGGTAAGAGATAGTATATATTTTCGCTTCTTATTTTATGGTCAAACTCGTTTTATTTATATCAAAATTAATAATTATCCTATGAAAAAGGTATATTTTGTCTGGATGCAGGCATTGGTCATCGCTATTTTAGGAAAAATACAACAGTAGAATCTAAGAAAGCTCATTAGAAAAATTATATTTCTGTATGTAGTTTGGTAATGGTATAATCTTGATAAATCACACCCTACTTATTGCATAACAACACTGGTCAACATACCATAAGAAATAAATTTACAATTAATTATACCATATAAACATTCATTAAAAACAGATGGATTCCAAAGTACCTTGTAAAATCACATGTACATAAATGTTAATTTTTTTATAATGAAATACTTTTTCAAGTTGTTGAATTGATTTTTTTTTTTTTTTTTTTTATTTTATTTTTTTCACNTTTTCAGCTAAATTTAAAGTTGTTATTTTCAAATTTAGTCCCACAATTGTTTTAAATTATACGGAACCACATAAACAGTAAATATATAATACCTATATTTTTTACTATAATGTTTGTAATAGTTAACAAATTTATATATTGTTACAACAATCTACAAATGTTTATAGCTATGTATTGTGCAAAAATAACCACTAAATATATATACTATTTTTAGTGGTTGTAAGTAAATAAGTAAAGAAATTTTGTTTTTGTCAGTATACTACTGGTAATATAATCCCAAAGTATTTGAAAACTGTGATTATATACCATAAGAATACCAAGTTAATTTAACTGGAAATTTAACTAGGATGCTAATTACTGTATTTAATTCCGGTGAATGCCTTTGGATAAAAAAAAATTGGAATCTACATATGCAAAGAACCTTAAAATGAAATATATGCTTCTTAATATTCTTAATCATTTTACTTGAATACGCCCAACATTTTGACTTTAAAAACAATCTTACAACCATTACAAAGTATGAGTCATATTTTTCCACTTGTCTTCCCTGTAATGCTTTTAAATATCATGAAATTTATGGAAAATTAAAAAATTAAGTTGAATTATTTTTTTTTGCGTTACATCACAATTAATAGTAGCTGATAGAAGAATAAGATTTTATGAGAATAAATTGATATTGCAGAAGATTAAGTTGATATCACAATAGTATCTTTACGATATCAGTTGAAAATTGCGAAGAAGTTCGTTCCAAATAGAATAAAATAATTTTTATTGATTTCATTGCTATACAAAACTATTTAGATTTTGAAAATTATTTTTATTTTGTAGACTGGATTTGACTTTGTTTTATTATATATGTTATCAAATACTAAATGCCAATACTGTGCAAATTTTGAACAACAGCTTTTCTACATTGGAGTCTCATAATAACATCAAATTGTAAATACTGAGGTATTTTAAGGTTTTCCCCTTTAAAATTATAGTGGCCAACTGTATTTATAGATACAATTATCCTATAAACAATACTTATTGTTTTGTTTTTATTTTTTCACACTAAATATTCATTAAATTTACGTGTATATAAAGGTTATTTTTTGATAATAATATTTGTTTTCAAGTGTTGGTTTGAAAAGATTTTGGTATGTACTATTTTCCCTAATAATAAAGTTTTTTTGTTTTTGAATTTTGGCCCACAATTGTTTAAAATGATAAACCACATAAACAGTAAATAACACTTATGTGTTTTTACTTGAATGTAATAGTTAACAAATTGAAATATTGTTTAAGATGATAAACCACAGTAAATAACACTTCTATATGTTTATAGCTATGTATAGCGCAATATAGTAATTTTAGATATCTACTATTTGTGGTTGTAAGTAAATCAGCAAAGAAAAAAAAAATGTCCATATACTGGTTATATAATTATTTCCCAAAGTATTTAAAAACAATATATTATATACCGTATTTGTTGGGACAAAAAAACATCGCGATGTTTACATGTTCCATTGTAGAAAGGCTTGACGGTTCAGTGTCATAATAAACGTCACGTAGTCCTAAGCGGGAATTAGATTTGAGGTAATCGCGATTGAAAGCAAAGCACCATGAGATTATAGGCTTATAGCCGTCAGATGGAAAACACCGATAGCGAAATCTAACGGTACAAAATCAATTCACACCGAAAGAAGTTGTGACCGCTTTCTCGTTTCTCTACTAGTTCTTCTATTTCCCTCTTTCCCAAGCGAAAAAAAGGAGTAAGGAATCATTATCTCCGGCGAGAATTTTGGAGTGATTCATATCATCAATCAAGTTGTCTCTCCAGGTAAGAGATAATAGTTGTGTGAACTCTTTGAATTCTTTTTGAAATCGTTAAACCCATTGACTTCAATTTGGTCTTGGTTAAATCTCGAAGAAATTCCTCTAAGTCGTCTTTGAGAGTTCGTATTCAGATTACTATGCGAAGAACCGGATGATATTCACTTTAATTTGACGTATTCAGATTCGGAATGTTCACATTATTGAAGAGTTTAATTTGTCTTTCGATAATGATGAAAAATTTGTTCGTTAATCTGCAGATCGAGTGCTCAATGGCCGGAGTTAGGTTATCGCTTCTCCAATCACTTCACAGATCAACAAAATCGTCTTGTAAACCTCATTCAGCTCACGTACGAAGACCTTTTTCGAGACAAGCTGAAAATGCAAACCATCCACCAGCGAAATCATCTCCGGTGTTTTCTGGTTTCCAGAAGAAGAAGGAGCCTTATGCTTCTTTCAGTCTCCTAAACTCCCATGTCAGGGCCATTGGCTCTCTTGATGGAGCAAAAGCTTCCCCTTGGATGGTCCCTTTCTCATCGAATTTGCGAATGCCTAATGCTAAGCTTTTCAATTACTCGACCCCTTTGTTGGGCCATCCATCTTATGCACGGGCTTTCAGCACGAAACCTGATATTGATGTATCCCCGGGTGCTACTGGCTCTGGCGATGGGAGTGGCATTGACTGGGTTGAGAAAGCCAAGGACGTGTTGCAGACTAGCGTAGATGCTGTTACTGAAACTGCAAGGAAGGCTAACGAAGCCTCTAATGAGCTGACTCCTCACGTGCAGCAACTGCTAGACTCGAACCCCTATCTTAAAGAAGTGATTGGTCCCGTCAGTCTCACTATGACTGCTGCTTTGTTTTCCTGGGTTGTGATGCCTAAGGTTCTGAGGAGGTTCCACAGATATGCAATGCAAAGCTCGGCTGCTTTGCTTCCCGTAGGCTTGTCGAGCGAAGATGTTCCATATGAGAAGAGCTTTTGGGGTGCTTTAGAGGACCCAACACGTTACTTCTTGACCTTCATGGCTTTTGCACAAATGTGAGTCCTTTTAGCTTGAACAATGCATCTGAGTTACATGCTGTATCTGAAAAGTTTGTTTTAGAAGATTAAAAAAGATTGATCCTTGTGATATATGCTATAGTGCCGTGATGGTGGCCCCAACAACAGTAGCAGCTCAATACTTTTCCCCAGCATTGAGAGGAGCGGTCATCCTCTCACTCGTGTGGTTCCTACATCGGTGGAAGACCAATGTGATTACCCGAATGTTGTCTGCTAAGAGTTTTGGTGGGCTAGATAGGGAGAAGATATTGACTTTGGACAAGGTATCATCAGTTGGTCTCTTTGCAATCGGTTTGATGGCTTCCGCAGAAGCATGTGGGGTAGCTGTTCAATCTATCTTGACAGTTGGTGGAGTTGGAGGTCTGTCTACTCTTTCTCCATTTCAAGTTAGTCTATTATGAGCACTGTTAGGATTCAACAGAAAACAAAGTCTCTACAGGACACCACAAGCATGTAGTTTTATCTTTTCCAGGGTTGCTAGCATTTCGTGTATGTCTTACTGATTGTATAAGATTTGCAGCATTTCGTGTATGTCTTACTGATTGTATAAGATTTGCTTATAACTCATCATTTATTGATCTGCCTATGCAGGAGTGGCCACTGCTTTTGCTGCCAGAGATATCCTCGGGAATGTGCTGAGTGGTCTGTCCATGCAATTCTCAAAGCCTTTCTCTATGGGAGATACAATCAAAGTTAGTTAAATATGAAATCTTTACTGTTACTTGCTCCTTTTCTTAAAGTTTCACAGAGCAAACAAATCCGTTGGCGATTCCCACTTATATATTTTCCTTTAGATGTAAAGTTTTCTCTGTCCCACATTTCAGGCTGGCACTGTAGAAGGCCAAGTTGTTGAGATGGGACTTACGACAACATCTTTGCTGAATGCTGAAAAGTTTCCGGTTTTGGTACCTAATTCACTGTTTTCGAGTCAGGTTGGTCTAACTATTTGGCATCGGGCATATTCATGTTGCAGAAAGCTTATACTCAGTCAAAAGCATCAACACTAAGTTAATGCTCACAGCCATTTGATTACCTCATTTGTTCAATCTATGACCCTAAAGTATAGATGATATAAAATACAGGTGATTGTGAATAAGTCACGGGCTCAATGGCGAGCCATAGCATCCAAGATCCCATTGCAGATCGATGACTTGGATAAGATTCCTGAGATAACCAGTGAGATCAAGGAAACGTTGAGGTCAAACACAAAAGTTTTCTTAGGGAAAGAAGCTCCGTACTGTTATTTATCCCGAGTGGAGAAATCTTTCGCGGAACTCACCATTGGCTGCAATCTCATATACATGGTACCATCTCTTTTCTCTCTCTAGTCTCATTTCTTAAATATGTACTACTAGCTAGTAGGTAAATTTATGAATATCTATTTACATACACGTTGATTGTTGGTCTCAGGGCAAAGATGAGCTTTACGCAACACAACAGGAGGTTCTTCTTGAGTCGGTTAAGATCATACAAAAGCACGGGGCGTCCCTAGGTTCCACCTGGGACAACTCCACATTTTGAGTGATCACTTGGTACAGATGAAGAATGTTGATCAAGAAATCTACTTCGCTGGATGAATCTAGAGATCTGTGTTTTTGGATAATTACAGTGGGGAAAAAATCATATTGGCTTTAGGATTCAAAAAGTTGTATGTACAGCAAAAAAACTCAAATCAACATGTTTCGAGCTTAATTAATTTAGATTTTGGTAAATGAGCCCGTTCTTTTGCAATTCATGTCCAAATTTCCTTTTAAGTTTGACGTGTTTTTTACAAAAAAAACAAATCAAATAAGGAATTTTTGAATCTTTGTTGCATGGTTTCAAGATGAGGGTCGGATGATACAATCTGTATATATATATTTCAAAATGATGGTCCAAACTCCAAAGTGAATAAAATTCTAACGAGACGAGGATTAGAAAAGCATTATATACACAGATCCCTTATATATTAAATAGAATCACTTTATAAAAACAACATTAACTTCATGTGTTAATAACAAAATTATCATGCTGATGTGTCATCACATGGTTCACTCTCAAAGCCCTTTTTAGTTTAGACAAATCTTACTAAAGAATTACATAATATACCATTGTATAGTATGTCTAGAAAATCAAATAGTATGTAACTATTAATAAAAAATATGATTATTCTTTCTTAATTAACAATTACGAAAATAAGTAAATAAGGAAGATATGAAATTCAATTTAATTCTATCATTATCTATCTCTTTTCATCTTTGTTTAACTTTATTTTATAAAATAATTTAATCACA